>SKCR01049180.1:0-76062 GCA_019454045.1 Zanthoxylum bungeanum
TTCCTGAAGATTTGGGATGCTGGGCATATGTTAAACGTTTGGAAGGTACCAAACTTGAACCCAAATCTGATAAATGCCTTTTCGTAGGATATCCTAGGGAAACCAAAGGATATTACTTCTATCACCCAAAGAGAACAAAGTTTTTGTTGCTCTACATGCACTTTTCTTTGAAAAGAATTCTTAGATGCAGTGGTAAGTGGGAGGAAAGTAGAACTCGATGAAGATCGTAGCGATACTGTTCCTGGCAATGAATCAACGACGGAACATGAACAGACCATCCGGGATGAGTCTGTACCACAACCTTCAATACACAAGGACCGCGTAGGTCGGAGAGAGTCAGAACAGTACCTGAGAGGTATGGGTGTTTCCTGATCTCACCTCATGTAGATATTAATCTTATTGAGGATAATGAGCCGGTTACGTATGAGGAAGCGATACAAAATATCGATTCCGCTTTATGGCAAAAGCCATGAAGTCCGAGATGGATTCCATGTACGCCAACCAGTTTGGACACTGGTTGATGCACCAGAAGGCGTAAAGCCTATTGGATGCAGATGGATCTTTAAGAAGAAGACTGACATGGATGGCAACGTACAAACGTACAAAGCTAGGCTTGTAGCGAAGGGGTATCGTCAACAATATGGTATTGATTATGACAAAACCTTCTCACCCGTTGCCATGATTAAATCCATTCGGATAATACTTGCAATAGCTGCATATTTTGATTACGAGATATGGCAGATGGACGTTAAAACCGCTTTCCTTAACGGAAACCTTTTGGAGGATGTTTATATGCAACAGCCTGACGGTTTTATCATTCCTAGACTTGCAAACAAGGTTTGTAAGTTAAATCGATCCATTTATGGATTGAAGCAAGCATCACGGTCATGGAATCAGCGTTTTGATGAGATCATAAAAGAATATGATTTCGTGCAAAACGCATATGACCCTTGTGTATACAAGAAGGTTAGTGGGAGAGCACTTACTTTTATTGTCCTTTATGTCGATGACGTATTGCTTATAGGCAATGACATTCCCATGCTAACGTCGGTGAAAGCTTGGCTTTCATTAAAATTCTCCATGAAAGATCTGGGAGAAGCAGCCTTTATTCTTGGAATAAAGATCTACCGGATTAGATCTAGAAAGCTGCTTGGACTCTCCCAGAGTACATACATTGATAAAGTGTTGAAGCGATTCAACAGGGAACAATCCAAGAGGGGATTGGTTCCAATGGTACGTGGTACCTCTCTGTCTAAGGACATGTGTCCTAAGACTCAGGAAGAGAGAGACAACATGAGTCGGATACCGTTCGCCTCGACAGTCGGATCGATCATGTATGCCATGATATGTACACGACCTGATGTCTCATATGCTTTGAGCATGTGCAGTCGCTATCAGGCCGATCCAGGTGAAGGTCACTGGATAGCAGTTAAGAATATCCTTAAGTATCTTAAACGAACTAAGGATGCTTTCTTAATTTATGGAGGTGGAGAACTTGCGGTATCTGGGTATACCGATGCAAGTTTCCAAACCGACAAGGATGACTACAAGTCGCAATCCGGGTACATTTTTTGTTTGAATAACGGAGCAGTGAGCTGGAAATCTTCCAAGCAAGATACTGTTGCCGATTCAACAACAGAAGCGGAGTAATCGCTGCATCTGAAGCAGCAAAGGAGGCAATTTGGATCCGAAAGTTCCTAATCGGATTAGGAGTAGTTCCATTAGCAGCTGAGCCCGTTCCATTGTATTGTGACAATAACGGGGATATAGCGCAGGCTAAGGAACCAAGGTCTCATCAACGGTCCAAGCATGTTCTTCGACGTTACCATCTGATTCGAGAGATTATACATCCGTGGCGATGTAAAGGTCGAGAAGGTCACATCAGATGACAACATTGCAGATCCGCTGACGAAGGCTATTCTTCAGCAAGTTTTTGAACGACACATACATAGTTCGGGTATTAGATGCTTGAGGACTGGCTATAGGCCAGTGGGAGATTGTTGACATTATGTCCCATAGCGTCACTATTTGTAAATGATATTATATTATTGTACAAAATTAACTATGTGATATTGAAATTGCCTTTTGCCCGTTTTGTAATAGTATTTACTTTGATATATAAATGGCGAAAGTCCATATGATTAATACCGGATTGAGATGATAGGAGACAGTCTCAATCCATAAAGGTTTAATCATTAAATATCCCTAGTCGGAGTATTATCGAGATCGGACATCGATAATGCGGAATAGACTAGTGTTGCGCTTGTGCACGTTGTGAAGCCACAACGGCATAGTTCTCATATATTTAAGTATTGGATACTTATGCAAGTGCGATAGGAGGTTGTGTTTTACCGATGGTACGGAAAACAGCTTCGCTCTGGATAGACCCCGCGGAATCCCATTGGTAGTATGTGCGTGTCTATGGGAGGCCGCATCAGGGTAGGTGTATATGGTCTTAACCTGAGACTTACTCGTCCTAGTACTTGCGACAATCGGTAAACTTTGGTTTTGGTGGTTGGGGACCTTAACCAGTTCTGTGTACACCTCTTCTGGGTTTATCGAGAATCGTAGTGTACTGGATGTGATGTCGAGATGGAATATCACTTCAGACATATGTGAGATGATGATCACGCAGGACACAGAACTAGTACTCTATAAAAGTTGCAACCGTCGGGACAACATGACCAGGTCAGGATTGTCCGACTTAAAGAGACTCTTGCTTGATGTCCGATATATGTTTCGTACGGGGCAGACACATCTCCAGCCCAGGCCTAACATGTGATCGTCCGATACTGGATCGATGTACCAATACTACGGTATACTACGCTTGATATAGATCTTATATTCCTATAAGAATATTTCTGGAGAATTGGGTAGGCATGGCGCTTTGCTAGAAGCCAACCTTGTCTTGTGAATCGGTGTAAACGTAATACGAGGTACGTACGTGTTCGGATTATCCGACGACCGTATTTACTGCCAAAATATCCGGAGATCTCTTGGGTCGCTTCCTGAAGATTCACCAATGACGTATGATTCAAACTCGATTAATCTTGGATTAATTACGGAGAGACTTTATCTTGGGTAAAGTACTATATAAGAGAGAGAACGATTAGTTTAGAATTAATCGAAAATTATTATATTCGATATAATAATCGAAATTCGATTTCGACGCGAAATTAAAATATAGATTTTAATTCGGGCAAACGAGTTAATTTAGAATTAATTCGTTAGCGACGTAAATAATAATTTCGCTAGGCGCAATTATTTATTTAAATTCGATTTAATTAACGTCGCGACGTAAGTTCGGTATTTCGGAAATATCGGACCCGAACGCATGAGTGCACATGGGCCCACTTTCATTTGGAAACGTGTGGGGCCCACATGACACATGTCATTATTTGCATTATTTAATTGTTGATGTATTGCATGGAGATAGTGTACAATGCACTCAAGGGTTTTGCATGGAAATTGAGTGTTTGACACTCTAAGCCATTGCATGGTTTGTGTCATAAGTTTATTATTATTTAATAAATATTATGGCATAAATATAAATTGATTTTTTAACAAAAAATCATATCTCCTCTCCCTCTCAAATTACCGAAACAGTGAGCAAGTTTTGGGTCTCCATTTTCTTCATTTGTTTTGTGGCAAGACTAGAAGAAAGTGTACAAGTTTGGAACTTTAATACACAACTTTGGCTAGCACCATCAGGGATCATACAAAGGTGTTATGGGAAACTCATCTTAGAGCTTGGAAGGATCAAACATGCTTGGAGCTTCTCTTTTCATCTTGGCCGAAACCCTCACTGCACAAAGGAGGAAGTTTTTGTTTTCAAATCAACGCATCCGCACTCCGATCTTTGTGAGTATGATTCCGCCATACTTCAATATTGTTCATTCTTTTATATATATATTTTGCTTGTGCTTTTGATCTTGGGACATGGATTAGATTTTCCAACACTCGGGACCGAGAAACTCCAACAATGATTTCAGAGCGAGTTAAAAGCATGAAACTTGATTTAGGGTTAAAATTGGGTAAAATGTATTTGAGCATGATTTAATGAAATTGGATGATTTAGTATGCTTAAATGATGTTGTATTAAGTTTGATTGGATCAATTTCATAAAAATTAATTTGGAACAATTTTCCCCAAATGGGTTAGCTTGGTTGAATACTCATGATGCCCTAATGTCTTGGATTTTTGATTTTTGATTCATTGGATGAGTTGGAATCATGTTGGGAATATTGATTTAGTATTTAATTGGATTGAATTCGGAATTGATTTGTGTTGGACAATTATGACCCATAGCGTCACTATTTGTACAGATCATGGTGTTGTTGTACAAATTAACTATGTGACAAATGAGATTGCACTCTAATCATTTGTGATTAGATCACCTAGATGTATATAATGATAAAAGGTCCTTATGATTTGTTCCGTGATTGAGAATGATATGAGACAGTATCAATCCACGAAGGATAAATCATTAAATATCCCTAGTTAGAGTATTATCAAGATTGGACATCGATAAATACGTAAAAGACTAGTATTGAACTTGTGCGCGTTGTGAGGGCACAACGGCATAGTTCTCATATATTTGGGTATAGGATACTCATGCAAGTGTAATAGGAGGTTGTGTTTCACCGATGGTACGGGAAACAGCTTCGCTCTTGATAGACCCCCTCGGAATTCCATTGGTAGTATGACTATGTGTCTATGGAATTCCGAAATCAGGGTAGATGTATTTAGTCTTAACCTGAGACTTGCACCGCTAATACTTGTGACAATCAATATACTTTGGTTGCGGTCGTCCAGGGCTTTAACAGGTTCTGTGTATGCCAATGCTGGGTATATTGAGAATCGCAGTGTGTTGGGTGTGATGTCAAGACGGAAGTATCACTCCAGTCTTAGTGGAGATGATGGTCACTTAGGATACGGTATTAGTACTCTTAAATGTTACAGCTATCGGGATAAAATGACAAGGTCAGGTTTATCCGATTATAGAGACTAGTTACCAGACATCCGACATGTGCTTCGTACGGGGCAGACACAATTCCAGCCCCAGGCCTAACACGTGATCATCCGATACTGGACAGAAATACACAATACTACGTATACTACGCCTGATACAGATCCTTTATTCCTGTAAGGACATTTCCGTAGAATTGGGTAGGCATGGCACTTTGCTAGAGGCCAACCTTGTCTTGTAAATCGGTAAAATGTAATACTAGGTACTTACGTGTTCGGATAGTCCGACGACCGAATTTACTGCCAACATATCCGGGGATCTCATGGGTCGCTTCCCAAAGATTCACCGATGACGTATGACTAGCACTTTAATTAATCTGGGATTAATTAGAAGAGAGAGAAAATTAATCTCGGATTAATTTCGGACATATTTTATCTAGGATAAAATATCATTTAAAGAGAGATAACGATTAATTTGGAATTAATCGGTAAATTAATATATTTGATATATTAAATGAAATTGGATTTCGACGCGGAATTAAAATTAGATTTTAATTCGGGTGAACGAATTAATTTAGAATTAATTCGTTAGCGACGTGAATAGTAATTATGCTAGGCATGATTATTTAATTAAATTAGATTTAATTACGAGGCAACAGAAAAATCATTAATTTGGAATTATCGAACCCGAGCCCGAGATTATTTGCGAGCGCATTCGAATTTCGAATTTAAGTGCGGCACGCAAGTCGAATCAAGCTTCAAATCATTAGTCGCATCAAGCATCAAATCGCTAGTCATTTCAAGCGTCAAATCACTTGTCACTTTGAGTGATGTGACTTGACAACTTGATTGAGTGATGTGACTTGACACTTGACTTGATATGACTTGATGTGGTAGGTTTGGTTTTATTGTTTGACTTTAAAACCAAATTCAAATGAAATGCATTTGAAATTCAAATGTGTGTATTTAATACACAAATTTGGTAACACTTTACTATCTCTCTCTCTTTTCTTCCCATCTATTTTTCTCTCTTTCTCCCTCACAAATACATGCCCAATGGGCTTCAATGAACTGCAAAACCGTGAGGAGTAATGGGATTTAGGGGTTGATTTTGTGGCAAAATCGGAAGTGCTAACACACCGAGAGTTATACGAAGGTGATAGGGAAACCCACCCATGAGCCGGGAACCATTTGATTCAAGCTTGGAGCTCAAAATCATCAACCAAATCTGAAAAAATTTTGGAGGCAGAAAATCTGCACAGCAGTGGCATTTTTGGAGGGCAGAATTTCAGTTTTGTTCTTCACCAAATCATCTCAACTGATCGATGTGAGTATTCCGCTACCTCCGTTGATGTATTCACATATGTTTTTCATGCTTATATTGATTTTGGGATCTAATTAGAAACCAACAATTTGAAAAACCCTAAATTGCCAAGACTTTAAAGCATGAAAATTGGTTTGATTTTTGATAAAAATGTGTTGGAGATGTTTTATTATTGATAAGCATAATTAATTAAGCTAATTGGTGTTTTGGAAATATTGATTTGGTTGATTAATTATGTAATACACTTTAGGTTAATTAAATTATGAAATTGGATTTTTGTAGTTTAATTAAATGGGCTTAAATTGGATTTGGGCTTGTAATGTTGAAATTGGGCTTATGGGCTTGGTTGTACCAAGATTGGCTTAGGCAAATTGGTTGGATCCAATTGGGCCCAAAATCATTTCCATAAAGTCCAATTATGACTTAATGGGCCTTTAAAGTTTAATTGGGCCTAATGGGCTGTAACATCCCGCCTAGGCCAGGATGCTACCTACAGGAGACAGGAAAACCCATCTCCATAAGCCTCTAAATCTGACGAAATTTCGGCATGATGTATGCAGAATATCATGCAACCTGGCTTATAGCCAGCACCAAGAGAAAACCTGTTCACATGATTTAATATATATGCAATCACTATCAAGGCCTCAGGCCTGAAATCAATGAACAAATGTTAATACTTGGCGTCCGGCCAAAACTCAAAGTAGAACTATACTATTACACAACTCATACATATGATATACAAATAAAAATACAAAGACAAGGGCTGTGATGACCCATAACTCGACCCAGGACTCAAAATATTCTTGACTGCAAATTGGGCGATCCAACGTCTTCAAAGTCTTCACAGAAAACATGCTGGCCAAGTATGTCAGCTACAGACCTGCAAAACTAACAAACTGTTTTGATGTGAGTCATGAGACTCAGTAAGTAACCATGCAAGTATTTATAAGTTCTAAATTACTGCACAATTCTTGTATATTTCAGGAACACATTACTCTAAAACCCAACCTTTTATCTGATCACACACATACTTTAAGTTCTCTTTAGCATCTACAAAAACAAACATCTATCACGCTACTGCTGCATTACTCGATATCTTATAACTTACTTACTTATTCTGATATTTCATTATATCCCAAACATATTACATGCTTCTAATCCTTTATCTGAATATTCACATACTTGAATTCGGTTTAACATATATAAATTACTCGTCTTAATACATATACACACATACACTAAGTTTTCATACTACTGACAACCAGGTCACTATTAAAACTCCTTTCGTCTATTCACACAAATCTCATGTTCTCCTTACTAGTTATATTTTCATACATTCATAATATTTGTGTCAAGTTTCTATACCAACAACAGCTTATCAAAGCTCTTGACGTTTTTACTGTGCTACTCAGCTATCTTTCATCTATCTTATTCATTCTCCGTCAATTAGGTTAGGATACTTATTATAGTTTTCTTTCTCTTATTTCATTGAAATATCATCAAATCGGTAATTTAAAAAAAAAAATATCATTTCTATTCACAACTACTATCAATCATATACTCATATATATATACATAGAGTCAAGTTACCTTACCTCAATGCTCGCTGGAACAAAACTCATTGTACATAATCATACAATACATATAACATCTGTCATATACTTACATGAGTGTGATCTTGCTGTCATGCCTTAACACCAACTATATGCATCTCAGATGAATCACTAGATTACATAATTTATATGCATGATTTGTATCCATACTTTACTTAACATATTATGCTCTTAGAAATGCTTTTTCCTAAAAACTTTAACTGAAAACTGTAAACTATCCTTGAAACTATAATCTGCATCTAAAAACTGAAAACCATATCTCAAAACTGTAAGTTGTAACTGAAGATTGAAAATCTGAACACCTGAAAACTAAAAATTGAAAAACTGGTTTTTAAATTCTGTTTTCTGAAATCTCATACTGAAAAACTGAAACCTGGAAACTGAAAATCTGAAAACTGAAACTACTCTACGTCCAGGAAAACGACTCAACTGGACGTCACTCTACACCCAGGAAAACAACTCGACTGGGTACCTCTGAATCTGGTGGTGCCCTACGCCTAGGAAAACGACTCAACTGAATGTAGAACTCTATGTCCAGGAAAACGACTCAACTGAACATAACCACCACTAGAGTCAAGGTACACAAACCTAAGCGTCATCCTGACTCTCTACATGTGCACATGCATTTGAATCCGTCAATTCCAATTGTATCTCGAGTTACATACTGGGGTGAGGTTTTACCACATGCCCGGAAAATCATGTAATGAAAACTGCTGATATACTTTTAAAACTTAAATCAATTCTTAGAACTGTAAGAAACATATTCTGAAATGCATTTCTTCTAAAAGCATTTGAAACTATGCCTTGTAACACTTTGTAACTGAAAAACATTCTTAACTTTAATTTAACTTCTGAAAAACATAACATATAGATATGCATATGCATTTCTTATACTATCATGCTTAAACTCATTACACTCGTGCTATCAAGATTATACCAATCATTATTGGCATAATGAATTCATTCTCAAAACTAATATACACACACGCACGCACTTTAATATATACAAGTTTACTTACCTTATATTCTATATACTTAAGACATCATCGCTATATTTTGCTCACACTCAAACATATTCTAAAATACTTGCAAACCATATAATCACACACTAAACATATGCTTATGCTTATCTGTATATGTACTTGTGTTCTTATTTTTGTATTTTTCTATACACTGAACATATACAGTTACCTACTTACATTTGTCATTCTTTAAACTTTAATATCATTCCCTAGGGTGTAGTTTTCTACAACCCCCAAACCCAAGTCTAGTCAAATTATATTCATGATATTATTCATATGCTTTTATCTAAATATACATACTACTTTATACCTACATATGCATCTCTAAACTTCTATATGCTCATGCTTATCTTTTGCTCATACATCTGCTTATAATTACTTGTTCTTATCTGTATGTGTATATAAATACACCAGCTTATTTCTTCTACATTCATCATTATATAAGTATATAAATATATAAATAGGTTTCATACATGTAACTATATACAACTTTATTATATTACTTATTTCGAACACTATTAAATCTATCAAGTACTCACAACATAAGTTACTTACCTAGCTTCGCGGACACTCCAAACCTGGACCTGATCCGTCAAAACAAATCACAACATCTGTCAGAACCGCTATTTGCGGAACTTTCTACTCATCTATAATAAACAACAGACTTTCTCGGAATATACGAATCCTCTCTGATTCTACCGATCAAACTTCATTACTCTACTATATGCTCATATACTATTCTAAACTAGTTAGATGGCTCAGATTCTCATTTTACGCGTTTGCAGAAATACTTGCGGAAAAGTTTCCGTAAATGCTATGGAAGGGTCTCGAACCCTCCGAACTAATCCAGAATTACTTAATTACCCTCGTAATATTATATTTATACCTTAACCATGATTACGGTCATCTACGCTCAGTCGCGTTAGATACTATGTTTTAACGGAAACTCGCTAATCATATAGGATCGATCAAATCTAATCTGTTTCTTCCCGGATTCTACCATATTTATCGTTTCAACATATTAAATCATATTCAATTCACTTCATGCTAATTCGCTACACTACGGAACTACGGGAAATATCCGAATATAAATCGTTACACTTTAAAATAACAAATTCTAAACGGAGAGTCGTACCGAACTTTCGGGGCTATATTCGGACTCCTAACATCCATACGAACGCGCTGGTGTGATCGGAATTCCGATCGGAGCTACTGTTCATCTGGGTCTACTATTCATATACTATTTTCTTCCTCGTTTCACGTGCAACCAGCCACTGTTCGGTGAAAACAATTCTGCATACTCGTAGTACTCTCCGAGGGCTTCGATTTGATAGATGGCTCGGGCGGTGAAACGAACCGATGAGTCGGGATCAGAAACCTCAAAACCATATTTCTATCTCCTCTTTCTCGCCGTTCGCCGCGAGCTGGGGCTGCCGCCGGCCACCATGTGATAGAGGGGCGGCCGACGCACCCCTCTGGCTAGTCGTGCTTGCCGGCGATGGCCGGCAGGCCGCTGGCGTGACCAGGATCCTTCAAAACGTGATTGACGATTTGGGGGGAAAAAAAGAAGGATGATTTGGTTTTGCTCATTTTGAAATTTCCTAAAACTATAAGGCTTTATTTACTTGCTGGGAAAATATCGTAAAGGCCCCCGGGTTTTTGCTGTTTAGTCCTTAACTTGGGGTGCATGTGGTAATTAGCAATTTTGAGGCCCTTCTGGTGCAAATTCCAAAAATTATTCAACATAAAAGTTGTTCGTCTCGGAAAAACGAGTCCGATAATTCATGAATCAACTCAATCGGAGTTCGTTTGCAATTTCTATGACCAAAACTGTAAACTTTATGCGTTTTACAAAAATCGTGTAACTAACTTTTGATCCCACGCGTTTTCCAACGCGATGAATATTCCTAATATATTGTTCCAACTCATATATCATCACCTGAACTCTTATTCTTCATTATTATCATGCTCCGAGACTATAACGTCAGTTCAGGAATCTTCTAGAACCGTCTCGAAAATCTGGGATGTTACATGCGCTGAAATTGATTTATAGGCTTATGGGGTTATTCCTTAATTGGGCTTTGGTTGCCGAAGCCCACGCCTTATGAAATTAATTGAAAGCCCATTGAACATTAATTAAACGACATTGGATGTAAATCGGGCTTTGAGACCCGTAACGATTAGATTTTGAATCTAAGTCGCAAATGTTCATTAATAAAGTGTAATATTAATTTGGAATTAAAAAAGTGAATTAGTATTAAATACATATTAAATTAGATTTAATGTTGTAGTTTAATTTAATTCAAGAACTCGTACTTTGAGTACTTATTCGCAAAACGAGTTTGACTCGCGCAAAATCAAATCGTTGTTTGAACATTATATGGTCATTAATTATCAGATTAATTAATTTGATTAGATTGATTGATAACATGCTTGTGTGAATACATGGTTGCGATGCATGAGTAATGTATATCGGATGGATATTAGATGGGTGGGGTAATTTTAGAAATTATTGTATTAAATTTGGAATTTATTAAATTGGACCTGCGTGTCCAGCCTATTACCTCTTTACTATGTGTATTTCTCTTCTCACTTATTCCCCTAAATGTAAATGAGGTTTCTTTAGAAGTGTTATGTAACGGGTAGAAGAAATATTTGTGCTAGTGGGAGAGAGGAAATGGAGAGATTTGATCTAGGATCAATGTGTTTATGTATCCATCCGCATATCATTATTATTTTATTTATATGTGCCTTATTATATGTTTAGAATACATATTTAATGGTGTATGATGATGAGACCTTAACAAAGATAATAAATTGGTTGCCAATTTGCACGCAAAAAACCCTCACAAAATATTAAGCGTTTTTCCTTCCATTGAGTGATTCTTGATCAAGATCCAAGACTGGCATTGGTTTGTTGGCCAAAGTCAAGACCTTTTTCCGTCGAGAATGTGTTTGAATCACGAGAGCTTTATTCCATATTGTTGTCTTGTCCAAGTCGTGATTTGTTGGCCAAAGTCAAGATCACTTCTTATCCATCGACATTGATTACGAAGCTTTCCATGGTCAATGGGTTCCGCTTAACTGAGATCATTAAGTTTGTTGTGCCAAAGCCAAGGCTTAGTTGATTCCGAGGAAAAAGGTTAGGGAATATATTGGATATATAGCATATATAAGATATATGTTTCAGACTTGGATGTCCACCTACTGGATCTAGGAATTGGATGGGATCCAATTGATCTTAGAGATCTACCTAGTTAAGTATCATATAATTTATTGGCCAAAGTCAAGATTGTGTGTTATTTAACGGGATCCTAACCCACTAGGAAACACGATTTCCTGAGTACTCGACAGAGGGTTAGAGGCTCGCTGAAAAATAGTGGGAGGCAAGTATTAGATTTGCAATATTCATTTAGTTACTTGCCATACGCGCTCATATCAAATTATTCGTCAATATTTATATTTTGTTTTAAATAAACAGTTGGACTGTATTCAACTATTTCAATCAATAGTTGATTTTATAATTGGATTATAGTAATCAATATAATTGAATTTAACAAATTAAAATATAGTTGATTATGTAGTTGGACTATAGTAATCATTATATTTAATAGTACCTGAAATCGTTGATTAAATAGTTGGACTATTAGAATCAAGATTAAATTGAAAGATTAGTGTTTAAAACATAATCCTAGGGAAAATATGTTTAAATGGCTTTAATTTTCAAATTGGAAATAATATTTCAGGATGGTCCTAAAAATTAAGAAGTTACTTTATTTGATAAAATAACCTCTTGGGCCTAAGCCCGGAGTTAAGCAAATAGTAGAGCATGATCTTTGGAAGATTCATGTAATGATAACTTTAGTGCTTAATTCATTATGCTTACCAAAATAGACTCCTTAATTTCTTGATCAGAACTAAGGATTAGATCCTTAAAGTATGATAATGAAATTTAAGGATCTTCATAGATCTATTCTTAGATCTTAGAAGTATTAAATTGCAATTAATAACTATTGGAGAGTTAATGGATATTCTCAATGAGATAAAGCCAAAGTTTGCAATAAGGCAAGAAACGCAAGACGCACCTTACTTCGATATTCTAGAAACCCAAGGCTTGGCCAAAGGCTTCTAGAATGTGGAAAAAGGCAAAGGCAAAATCATTATAATCTTCTAGGAAGATAAAGGACATATCCCAAGATGTATGTCTAAACAATGGCAAACGAGGTCACTGAAGCGTGACTACCGTATGAACAAGGCAGATATGAAGGAATAGAAGGCAGGACAAGGCTCTGACTTCAAGTATATTTGTCATAAATATGTTCAGTACTAGTATTAAAATTGGATTTAAGATACTAAATAGTGGTACATAAATATATGTATTGGTATGCAGCATCTACTATGAGCAGGATACTGACTTTAGTTGAGATTAATCTGCGAATCAGAAACGGGACGAAAGTCGCTGTTTTACCGTAGATACCTAAGTTTAGGAACTACCCTTCGGGTGTGTACTTAAATTAGGAAACTGTTATAATGTAACTAGTTTGACTAGAAACATTATCTGTATATCGAGTATAGCTCGTTGCGAGTATACCTTTATATTCTAGAACACTAAAGTGTTTTATTTTATAAAGATGATATTGAGATAATCACATTAGATATGAATAACAGTTTTTATATTTTGAATATAAATAAATCTCAAACATATAACATGACAAACAAGTAGCTCAAACTGATTTGATCAGATAAGACTTATTTGTGGCAGTGTTGTCTGGGACAATTTAAACAAGACTCGTATATCCACACTTTTGAAGAATGGGTACTAGGACTGTTTTGATTCTATTCAAATAAAGTCTACGAATCTAGTTTATTGGGCAAAATGCCTAAAATACCTTTTACTTGGTAAAAGTGTAAGTGCCATCGATCTGTTAGCCCTCATTCATAGTGACGTAAGTGGGCCCATGTCTAGCTAGGCTAGATGTGGATATGAATATTTCGTGACCATTACGGATGTGGCATCACGTTATGGTTATGTGTTTCTTTTGAAACACGAATAGGAAACTTTTTAAAGTTTCGACAGGAAGTAGACAAATAGATCGGCTAAAGTATTAATACCATCACGGTTAGACCATGATGAAAATACTTAAGCAATAAGTTTCAAATATACTTGAAAGAGTATAGTATTCTTTCAATGAGGACCCATCTCTGAACACGTCAAATTGACGGTGTGTCCGAACGGAGAAACCGAATTTTTTTGGACATGATAAGGTTAATCATGAGTCGCTCTGAGCTTCCATTTTCCTTCAAAGGGATAAGCATTTAACAGTGCCGTACTTATTTTGAATAAGGTTCTATAAAAATCTGTTAGATAGAATTCATATTAGATATGAACATGAAAGAAACCAGGTTTTCTCATTCCTGAAAGATATAGTTAAGATGGGCATATGTTTGGATGATACCAAACTACAACCCAAATTGGATAAGTGTCTAAATATAGGTTATCCTAGGGTAACCAAAGTATAGTACTTATACATCTCACAAGAGAACAATTTAATTGTTGCTCTCCATGCGGTTATTCCTAAGAGGAACAGCTATATACAGTGGTAAGTGGGAGGATAGTAAAACTCGATGAAAATCGGAGTAATACTCTTCCAGGCACCGAGTCCTTAATGGAACACAAACAGTTCATCAGGGATGAAACTGTACCAGTAATATTCGAATACACAAGAACCGCGTAGATCGGATAGAGTCATAAAAAAACCTGGGGTATGGGTATCTGATCTCACCTCATAAAGATGTCAATCTTATTGAGAAAGACGAACTGACTAGGTTTGAGGAAGTGATACAAGGTATCGACTCCCTATTATGGTAAAGTGCCATGATGTCCGAAATGGATTTCATGTATACCAACTATGTTTGGAAACTAGTTGTTGTACCATAAGACATTGTGTCTATTGGTACTATATAAGTCTTCAAGGAAGACATACATGGATGGCAACATACCAATGTACAAAGTTGGGCTTGTAGCGAAAAGGTATCTTTATCAACATTGTGTCAATTACGACGAAACCTTTCACCTGTTGCCATGTTAAATCCATTTGGATAATGCTTGCTGAAGCTGCATGTTTCATTTATGAAATATGGCAATTGAATGGGAAAATCGCTCTCCTGAAAAGGAAACCTTTTAGAGAATGTTTACAACATCCTGACGGTTTTGTCGTACCAAAACTAGCAAACAAGGTTTACAGGTTATTCGATCCATGTTTGGATTGAAGCAAGCATTAGGTTCTTGGAAATATCGTTTTGATGTAATCATAATGGTGTATGATTTGGTTCAAAACGAAAATAATTCTTGTGTATATAAGGAGGTTAGTGGGAGCGCACTGAAAGTGACTGTCCTAAATAATGATGATATGTCATTTCTTGGAAATGATATTCCCATATTACAATCGCTGAAAGCTTGGCTTTCATTAAAATTCTTCGTAGAATTCTTGGGAGAAACAACCTTTATTCTATGAATAAAGATCTACTAGGATAGATTTAAAGTTGTTAAGACTCTCCGAGAACTCGTACATTTTTCAATGTACGTGACCCGGTGTCTCATACGCTTTGAGCATTTGGAGTCACAAACAGGCCAATCCTAGTGATAGTCACTGGATTGATATTAAGAACATCCGTTAGTATCTTAGAGAACTAAGGATGATGTCTTAAACTATGGAGAAGGAGAACTTGAAGTGACTGGGATCACTACTGCAAGTTTCCTAACCAATAAAAACAACGGTACTATACACTTTGAATAATGGAACAGTGAGCTGGAAACCTTCCAAGCAAGATACTGTTACCGAATAAACAAAAAATACGGGTAATTAATATAGCTTAGGTAGCAAAAGAAACCATTTAGGTCGATAATAAATCTAATTAGATTAGATATAGTTCTGTTAGCAGCTGAGCTAGGCTACAACGCAGGCTAAAGAATTAATGGTTTCATCAACGATCCCGATATATACTTCGACTATTCATCTGATTCATTCGGATCATACATCGTGGCAATACTTCGACTATTCATCTGATTCATTCAGATCATACATCGTGGTGATGTGATGATCGTATAAATCGCATCAGATGATAATCATGCAAATCCGCTGACGAAAGCCTTTCCTAAGTAATTTGAGCAAACCATACATAGTTCGGGTGGTAGACACTCGAGTGACTGGCTATAGGTCAAGTGGGAGATTGTTTGACAGTTATGACCCATAGCATCACTATTTGTACAGATCATAGTGTTGTTGTACAAATTAACTATGTGACAAATGAGACTGCACTCTTATCATTTGTGATTAGATCACGTAGATGTATAAATGATAGGAGGTCCTTATAATTAGTTCCTAGATTGAGATGATATGAGACAGTATCAATCCGCCAAGGATTAATCATTAAATATCCCTAGTCATAGTATTATCGAGATCGGACATCGATAATGAGTAAAAGACTAGTATTACACTTGTGCGTGTTATGGGAGCATAACGGCATAGTTCTCATATATTTGGGTATGGATACTCATGCAAGTGTAATAGGAGGTTGTGTTTTACCGATGGTACGGAAAATAGCTTTGATCTGGATAGACCCCTCGGAATTCCATTGGTAGTATGACTATGTGTCTATGGAAGTCCGAAATCAGGGTAGGTGTATTTAGTCTTAACCTGAGACTTGCACCACTAATACTTGCGACAATCAATATGCTTTGGTTTTGGTTATTTAAGGCTTTAACAGGTTCTGTGTACGCCTCTGTTGGGTATATTGAGAATCGTAGTGTATTGGGTGTGATGTCAAGATGGAAGTATCACTTCATTCATAGTGGAGATGATGTCACGTAGGATATGGTACTAGTACTCTTAAGTATTGCAGTCATCAGGATATTATGACTAGGTCATGTATATCCGATTATAGAGACTAGTTACCAGACATCCGACATGTGATTCGTACGGGGCAGACATAATTCCAGCCCCAGGCCTAGCACGTGGCATCTGATACTGGATCGACATACACGATACTACGAATACTACGCCTGATATAGATCGCATATTCCTGTGAGGATGTTTCTAGAGAATTGGGTAGGCATGGCGCTTTGCTAGAAGCCAACCTTGTCTTGTAAATCGATAAAACGTAGTACTAGACGTACGTATTCGGATAGTCCGATAACCGTATTTACTGCCAACATATCCGGGGATCTCATGGGTCGCTTCCCGAAGATTCACCAATAACGTATGACTCGCACTTTATTAATCTGGGATTAATCAGATGAGAGAGAAAATTAATATGGGATTAATTACGGAGATATTTTATCTAGGGTAAAATATTTGTTTAAAAGAGAGAAAATGATTAATTTGGAATTAATCGATAAAATAATATATTCGATATATTATACGAAATTGGATTTCAACGCGTAATTAAAATCAGATTTTAATTCGGGCAAACGAATTAATTTAGAATTAATTCGTTAGTGACGTGAATAGTAATTATGCTAGGCATGATTATTTAATTAATTACATTTAATTACGTCACGATGAAAAATTCGTTAATTTGGAATTAACGAACCCGAGCCCGGGATTGTTTGCGAGCGCATTCGCATTTTGAATTCGAGTGCGGCACGCAAGTCAAATCAAGCGTCAAATTGCAAGTCACTTGATTGATGTGAATAGTTGATGTAAGTGGTTGAAAAGCTTTTTGAAAGCTTGATTGACATATATTATTATTTTAAATGTTTGGTATATGTTTTGATTTTTGGAAAATTAAAAAGGTGTATTAGATACACTTTTGGCAACCAACACACACAACTTCCTCTCTCATTCTCTACTCTTCTTTCACGCCCAAATGGGCAGTTTTCTTCTTCATTCAAAACAGCCCACTTCCGAGAATGAAGCATGGAACAAGATGATGATTTTATGGCAAAATCATCAAGTTCTAGCACACAATAGAGTCTTGCGAATGTGATAGGGAAACCCACCCGTGAGCTTGAAATCACATCACGAAAGCTTGAAGCTTGGAAAATGATCGATGGTAGAATTTTTGGACACCAATTTCAGCTCACTTCCGAATGCACCTTGGAGGAGGACTTGAAGTTTTATTCTTCGTCGCATCGCACAACCGCTCAATGTAAGTATTCCGCAACTTTCTCAATGTATTCACATGTTGTTTTATGCTTGATAATCGATCCTCGGAACCGTTGAAACTCCAATACAACCATGAAAGTACAGGACCAATAAGTTACCTTTAATGTTTTCAAAGTCATGAAATTCTCGAGTGATGAAAAGAAGAGGGAATGTTTCAGAATTGATGTTGTAGTTAGTATCATCCAGGATACTGATACAATACCATTTTCCATAGATAAACTTGAAGTTTGCATCACCAACAGGACTAACAGCGAGCTAGATGATGAAATTCTGCGATGTATCAAATATCTTGACAGACCATTTCACTTCAAATCGACACCACAGGTGGAAAGTTTAGAATTACAGAAAAATGAGCAAATCAAGCCCTCGATTAAAGAACCACCGCAATTGAAACTTAAGCTACTTCTGAGCCATCTCAGGTATGTATTCTTAGGAAACTCTTCTGAATTACCTATGATTATTTCTTCGTCGCTAACATTAGAGCTGGAAGAAAAGTTGTTGAGAGTGTTACGAGAACACAAGAAAACCATTGGCTGGACTAGAGTAGACATTCGAGGTATTAGTCCATCATTTTGCATGCATAAGATTCTGATGACGACGAATACATAGCCACAGTGGAACATCAATGGAGACTAAATCCAATCATGAAGGAGGTCGTAAAGAAAGAAATTATCAAATGGTTGGATGCCGACATCATCTACCCTATCTCTGACAACACGTGGGTCAGTCCTATGCAATGTATGCCAAAGAAAGGAGGAATTACTGTAGTCACAAATGAAAAAATGAGCTGATTCCAACAAGAATGGTGACTGGATATAGAGTATGCATGGACTACAGAAAGTTGAACAAAACAACAAGAAAAGATTATTTTCACTGCCATTCATTGGCTAGATGTTAGACAGATTGGCAGGACATGAGTTTTATTATTTTCTGGATGGAAATTCGGGGTATAATTAGATTTCCATCGCCCTATAAGATCAAGAGAAAACCATTTTTACATGTCCGTATAGTACTTTTACTTTCTGTAGGATGTCATTTGGACTATGTAATGCTCATGCTACATTTCAACATTGCATGATGGCCATCTTCTCATACATGGTGGAACAAAGTATGGAGGTTTTCATGGATGATTTTTCCCTATTTGGAGACTCGTTCGACCATTGTTTGTAAAATTTGGAAAAATTGTTACAAAGATGCGAAGATACCAACCTGGTACTCAACTGGGGGAAATGCCACTTCATGGTGCATAAAGGTATTGTCCTGGGACATCAGATTTCAAAAAAGGAAATCGAGGTAGACAAAGAAAAGATCGAGATAATTGAAAAACTACCTCCACCTCAGACATGCAAGCTTTTACATGAGATTTATCAAAGACTTCTCCAAGATTGCTAAACCTTTGAACAATCTTCTGGAGAAAGATGTGCTTTTCAACTTCACCAAAGAATGACACGAAGCTTTTGAGATCTTGAAACAGAAGCTGATCTCTACTCCCATCATAGTAGCACCGGACTGGACCCTTCCATTTGGAGTGATGTGCGATGCTAGTGACTTTGCTGTAGGTGCAGTTTTAGGACAATGTAAAGCAAAAATTTTCCATACCATTTACTACTCCAGTAAAACTCTGAATGAAGTTCAACTCCACTACATAACAACTGAAAAGAAGTTGCTCGCAGTGGTGTTTGCTTTTGAAAAATTTTGTTCCTATCTGCTGAGTCCCAAAGTGGTGGTCTACACAGATTATTCAGCAATCAAATATTCTGATCGTGAAGAAAGATGCCAAACCTAGATTGATCTGTTGGGTGCTTTTACTACAACAATTTGACGTGGAAATCTGTGACAGGAAAGTGACAGAAAACCAAGTGGCAGATCACTTATTAAGGCTCGAGAATGGAGAAACAATTGGCAATGAACTGACAATCAAAGAAACTTTTCCAGATGAATAGTTTTTTTCCATGAAACAACATGATGCTCCTTAGTATGCTGACTATGTAAAATACATAGTATCGGGAAAATGGCCGTTGGAATGGACACATCAGCAACGAAAGAAGTTCTTTAAATAAGTCAAGCATTATATCTGAGATGAACCGTACCTGTTCAAATGCTGTGATGATCAATTACTGGGACATTTTGCTCCACATGAGGAGGTCAATAGTGTCTTGCGACATTGTCATTCATCACTATAATACGGACACTTCAGTAGAATAAAACTGCAGCCAATTCCTACAATAAGGTTTTTTTCTGGCCCACTCTGTTTAAAGATACTTACTTATTTGCTCTTCAATGTGACATTTGCTAGAGAACGAAAAATATTTCGAGGAGAAATGAAGGACCTCTGTAAACATACTGGAAGTGGAGAAATTTGATGTATGGGGAATGGGGGATTGATTTTATAGGACCCTTTGTTCCATCATTCAGAAACCTTACATACTAGTTATAGTAGTTAACGTCTCCAATTGCAGTTCCATCAAATGATTTAAAAGTGGTGATAAAATTCCTTAAAAAGAATATTTTCACTCACTTTGGAACACCTCGGGCGATTATCAGTGATAGAGGCACACATTGCTGTTGGACAAAATGACCCATAGCGTCACTATTTGCACATATCATTGTGTTGTTGTAGCAAATTAACTATGTGACAAGGAAATTGCACTCTCATCATTTGTGATTAGATCACCATAGATATATAAATGAAGAGAGGTCCCTATGATTAGTTCCTGGACTGAGAATGATATGAGACAGTATCAGTCCCCGAAGGATTAATCATTAAATATCTCTAGCCGGAGTATTATCGAGACTGGACATCGATAATGCGGAATAAGCTAGTATTGCACTTGTGTGCGTTGTGAGGGCACAACGGTATAGTTCTCATATATATAAGTATAGGATACTTATGCAAGTGCGATAGGAGGTCGTGTTTCACCGATGGTACGGGAAACAGCTTCGCTCTGGATAGACCCCTCGGAATCCCATTGGTATTATGACTATGTGTCTATGGGAGGCCGAAATCAAGGTAGGTGTGTATAGTCTTAACCTGAGACTTACATCGCTAATACTTACGATAATCGATAGACTTTGGTCTTGGTGGTACAGGGCTTTAACCGGTTCTGCGTACACCACTTCTGGGTTTATCAGAGAGTCGTAGTGTATTGGGTGTGATGTCAAGACGGAAGTATCACTTCAGTCATAGTGGAGATGATGTCACGCAGGATACGGTACTAGTGCTCTTGAGTGTTGCGCAACCAATCGGGATATTATGACCAGGTCATGAATATCCGATTATAGAGACTATGTTACCAGACATCCGACATGTGCTTCGGACGGGGTAGACACTTATCCAGCCCCAGCCCTAGCACGTGACTATCCGATACTGGGCCGATACACACAATACAATGGTATACTACGCTTGATACAGATCTTAATATTCTTAAATGGATATGTCCGGAGAATTGGGTAGACTTGGTGCTTTGCTAGGAGTCGACCTTGTCTCGTAAATCGGTAGAAATAGTACTTGGTACGTACGTGATTCGGATACTCCGACGACCGTATTTACTGCCAACTTATCCGGGGATCTCATGGGTCGCTTCCCGATAATCCACCGATGACGCATAACTCGCACTCTTAAATAATCTGGGATTATATAGAAGAGAGAGAAAATTAATCTAGGATTAATTACGGAGATATTTTATCTAGGATAAAATATCATGTCTAGAGAGAGATAACGATTAATTTGGAATTAATCGGTAAATTAATATATTCGATATATTAAACGAAATTAGATTTCGACGCGGAATTAAAATTAGATTTTAATTCGGGTGAACGAATTAATTTAGAATTAATTCGTTAGCGACGTGAATAGTGAATTCGCTAGGCGTAATCATTTAATTACGACGCGACGGAAAAATCGTTAATTTGGAATTAGCGAACCCTAGCCCGAGTGTGATTGCGAGCGCATTCGTATTTCGAATTCGAGTGCGGCGTCGCAAGTCGCATCAAGCATCAAATCATTAGTCGCATCAAGCGTCAAATCACTTGTCACTTTGAGTGATATGACTTGACAACATGTCACTTTAGAAAGTTGATGTGAATAGATGGACATGATGTGCATAGTGTTTGCCTTTTGGTTGACTTTTTAAATGCAAATTCAAGTGAAATTCATTTGAATTTCACACAAGTAATAAGATTACTTCAAATGCAAATCAAATTAACTTAACACATCTTTCATCTCTCTATTCTCTCCTAAAGCTCATGCCCAAAACTGAATATGTGGACTGGTTTTGAACCATTTTAGGCGTGAAGGGGAAGCCAAAGTGGGTTTTTGTGGCAAAAACCGCAAGTGCTAGCACACTACGAGACTTGCGAAGGTGGTAGGGAGGTTCGCCCATGAGCCGGGATCCGTTTGACGAGGCTTGGAGCTCCGTTTCGCAGCTCAAACAGAAGACAGTGGACAGTGGACTGCTGCAGTTCACGCCTAAAACAGTGAGCATTTTGGCCTTGATTCATCTCCAAATCGACTCAACCGATCGATGTGAGTATTCCGCTTTCCTCCGTTGGTGTGTTCACACATTCTTTTCATGTCTTATTTGATCTTAGGACTTAGATAAGAACCAACAATGGCATCAAGAGCTATAGGTTCAAGCATGAAATTGTAGGGCTTAAAATTTGGGTAAATGTTTGTTGAGCATGATTTGAATAAATTGATTGTTTGAGTATGCTTATAACATGTCTATTTCATTTTGGTTGGATCAATTTGTTGAAAAATGATTTGGAATTATTTTCCCCAAATATTTGACCTTGGCCGAATGTGAATGTGATTTTGGGTTCTTGGAATTTTTGATTTTTAATTCATTGATGAGTTAGAATCATTTAGGTTGATGTTATTTTGAATCGATTGGATTGGATTTCGAATTGGACAAAAACCCCAAAATTCTATATTGGCCGAATGGTTTGATTGCCCTAATGTCTTGGTATTTTTTGATTTTATGACATTGGATGTGTATGAAATCATTTAGGATGTTGATTTAATGTCGATTGTGGGTTCGATTGGATTGAAACCAAATCGGACACAAAATCCATCCTTGGCCGAGAGCATTAAAGCATGTAATGGGTTTGATTTTTTCATTTATGTGTTGGACATATGATAATGATAATGAGCATGATTAATTGGACTAATATGGTGTTTTAGAAATATTGATTTAGTTGATTAATCATGTAATACACTTTAGTTTAATTGAATATGAAATTGGATTTTGTATTTAATTAATTGGGCCTAATTTTGGAAATTGGACTTTAATGTGTAATTGGGCTTATTGGGCTTGATTTTATCAAGTTGGGTTTAGGCCAAATGGATTGGATCCAATTGGGCCCAAAACCACACCATAAAGCCCAAATGCGACTTAATGAACCTTTAAAGTTTAATTGGGCCTAATGGGCCAAGATTGATTTATGGGCTTATGGGGTAAATCCCGGATTGGACTTTGGTTATCGGTTTGACCCGAGTTGACCAAAAGTCCACGCCTTAAGAAATCAATTAAAAGCCCATTGGACTTTAATTGAATTGACGTTGGACGTTAATCGGTCTTTGAGACGCGTTACGATTAATTTGGAATTTAAATCGTAAAAGGTTTATTAAATAAAAGTGTAATATTTAATTTGGAATTGAATAGTGAATTAGTATTAAATACATGTTAAATTAGATTTAATGATGTAGTTTAATTTAATTCATGAATTCGTACTTTGAGTACTTATTCGCAAAAACGAGTTTGACTCGAACAAAATCAAATCGTTGTTTGAACATTGGATGATCACTTAATTATCAGATTAATTAATTTGATTAGATTGATTGATAGCATGCTTATGTGTGTGAATACGTGGTTGTGTTGAATGAATAATGTATATCGGATGGATATTAGATGGGTGGGCAATTTTAGAAATTGTTGTAATAAATTCGATTTATTAAATTGGACCTGCGTGTCCAGCCTTATCACCTTCATTCTCTTTGTATTCTCTTCTCACCTATTCCCCTCCATGTAAATGAGGTTTCTTTAGAAGTGTAGTGTAACGGGTAGAAGTAATACAAGTGCTAGCTTGAGTGAGAAAGGGAGAGATTTGATCTAGGATCAATGTGTAAAGTATCCATCCGCATATCATTATTATTTATTTTCATACTCGCTTTATTATGTATTTAGAATGCATGTTTAAGGGTGTATGATGATGAGACCTTAACAAAGATAATTAAATTGGTAGCCAATTTGCACGCGAAAAACCCTCATTAAATATCATGCGTCTTTTCCTTCCATTGAGTGATTCTTGCTCAAGATCCGAGATTGGCAGGGGTTGTTGGCCAAAGTCAAGCCCTTGTCCGTCGAAGATGTGTTTTAATCACGAGGCTTTGTTCCATTTCGGTGTCGTGTCCAAGTTGTGGTTTGTTGGCCAAAGTCAAGACCACTTCTTGTCCATCGACATTGATTACGAAGCTTCCATGTCAATGGGTCCGCGCTTGACTGGGATCACTAGGTTTGTTGTGCCAAAGCCAAGGCCTTGATTCAGAGGAAAAAGGTTAGGGTATATATTCGATATATAGGCATATATTAGATATATGTTTGGGACTTGGATGTCCACCTACTGGATCTAGGAGTTGGATGAGATCCAATTGATCTTCGAGATCTACCTAGTTAATTATCATACAATTTGTTGGCCAAAGTCAAGATTGTGTGATATTTAACGGGATCCTAGCCCACTAGGAAACACGGTTTCCCGAGTACTCGACAGAGGGTTAGAGGCTCGACGAAAAAGGTGGGAGGCAAGTATTGAATTTGCAACATTCGTTCGAATACTCGCTAAACGCGCTCATCTATATTTTACTCGTCATATTAATCAAAAGTATTAGTTGGACTAATATTTTATGTTGTTTTAAAAATATATATATAGTTGGACTATATACAAACTCATTCGATATATAGTTGATTTTATAATTGGATTATAGTAATCAATATAATTGAATTAAAATATAGTTGATTTTATAATTGGATTATAGTAATCAATATTAAGATTATAGTTGATTAAATAATTGGATTATTGTAATCATTATAATAAATAGTACCTTTTATTAAAATTGATTAAATAGTTAGACTATTAAAATCAAGAAAGGATTTTAAAGTTGAATATTTAAATGATTTAATTTTCATTGGGAATTAATAATAGGTTACTTTATTGATAAAATAACTTGTTATATCTAGGCCCATAATTAAGCAAATAAGTAGAGCATAAAATCTTTGGAAGATTTATGTGATGATGACTTTAGTGCTTAATTAATATACTTGCAATAAATCTATTTTTAAAGGTCAAAGTTTTTTGCAATTGGGCAAGTTGCACAAGGTGCACATCATTTCGATATTCTAAAACCAAGGCTTGGCCAAAGGTTTGTGAAATATTGAAAAGATAATTGACATATCCCAAAGTGACTACCATTTGGATATGGAAGACACGAAGGAATTAAAGAAAGGGCGAGGCTCTAACTTTAAAATATTTGTCAAAGTTATGTTCACTACTAGTATTGAAATTGGATTTTAAATACTTAGTGTGGTACATACAATATATGTATTGATGTTCAGAATCCGCTATGAGCTGGATACTGACTTCAAGACGAGATTTCTCTGCGAATCGGAAACGGGACGAAAGTCGCTGTTTCGACCGTAGATACCTAAGTTTAGGAACTACCCTTTGGGTATGTACTTAAATTAGGAAATGTTATGATGTAACTAGTTTGACTAGAGACATTATCTCTATATCAGTGTTTAATCTGATGCGGATAAAACCTTTATATTCTAGAACACTAAGTGTTTCATTATATAAAGATGATACTGAGATAAAAACATTAGATGTAAATAACAGAATTTATATTTTGAATATAAATAAAATCTCAAACATATAAAATGACAAATAAATAGCTCAAATTGATTTGATCAATAGAGACTTATTGTGGCATTGTTGTCTAGGACACAATTAAACAAGACTCGTATATCCACACTTTTGAAGAGTGGGTACTAGGACTGATTTGACTATTCAAATAAGGTCTACGAATCTAGTTTATTAGGTAAAATACCTAAAATACTATTTACTTGGTAATAGTAAAAGGGCCACCGATCTGTTAGCCCTATTCATGGTGAAGTAAGTGGGCCATATCTAGCTAGGGCTAGATGTGAACATGAATATTTCGTGACCTTAACGGATGTGGCATCACGTTGTGGTTATGTGTTTCTTTTGAAGAACACAGATCGGAAACTTTTGAAGTTTCGACACGAAGTAAATAACAGATCGGCTATAGTATTATTCCGCCACGGTAAGACCGTAATGGAAAATACTTAAGCAGTAAGTTTCATACGTAAATGAAAGAGTACGATATTCTTTCATATGAGGACTCCTCCCGAGACACGTCAGTTAGACGGTGTGTCTGAACTAAAATCGAATTTTGTTGGACATGATAAGGTTTATCACGAGTCGCTCTGAGCTACTGTTTCCTTCAATAGGATATGTATTAATAGTGCAAAACTTATTTAGAATAAGGTTCCATATAAATCTGTTTGACAGATATCATATAGGATATGAACAGGAAAGAAACGGGGTTTCTCATTCCTGATAATTAGGTATGCCAGGCATAACGTTTAGATGATACCAAACTAAAAGACCCAAATTGGATAAGTGCCAATATAGGTTATCCTAAGGGAACCTTAAGTATAGTACTTGTAAATCTCACATGAGAACAATGTGATTGTTGCTCACCATGCGGTTTTTCCTGAGAGGAATACCGATATGCAGTGGTCAGTGGGAGGATAGTGATACTCGATGAAAATCGGAGTAATACTGTTCAAGGCACGAAGTCCTTAATGGAACACAAACAGTTCATCTATGATGAATCTATACCATTAATCTTCAAATACAAAGAACTAGTAGATCGGATAGAGTCAGAAAACAACCTAGGGTATGGGTTTCTGATCTCACCCCATAAAGATGTCAATCTTATGGAGGTGTACCATCCGACTGTGTTTTGAGGAAGTGATACGAGGTATCGACTGTTGGAGTTTTTCACAAGGTCCCAGATCAAACTCAAGCATGAATATTAAGTGAATACAACGACGGAAGTGCGGAATACTTACATCGAGCGGTTGAGCGACGATTTGGGCAACAAAAAAACAAAAATCTGCACACTTTATCAAGGCAGTGGGCTGCTGTGAATAGTGTATTTCGCCCCTTCACTTCAAGTTTTGAAGCTCCAAGCTTCACCGAATGGCTTCCCGGCTCATGGGTAAACTTCCCTTATCACCTTGGCATGATCCCGGAGTGTGCTAGCACTCTTGTTTTGCCACAAAACACACTTGCTTCCCCATTTATTTCTTCCATTTCCACGGCAGTTCACTGCCCAAATGAAACCAGAAAATGCGTGAGAGAAGAGAGGAGAAGAAGAGGAGAGAGAGGAGGGAAAATGAAAAAAGTGTTGTGTCTTATTCCAATTTCGGTTTTGGCAATTTATTATATACCAAATGCACTTGAAATTTAAATCCAATTCATTTCAAAGTAATTTGGTTTTAAATGCCAACCACACACATCACCTTTTGTCACATCAAGTCACATCACTTTACTTTTCAATCTAATCAATTGTCACATCAATCAATCAATCCAATCAATTGTCACATCACTCAAAGTGACATGATTTGACGTTTGATGTGACGCTAGATGCGACTAGCGATTTGATGCTTGATTTGACGTGCCGCACTCGAATTCTAAATACGAATGCGCTCGTAAAAATCTCGGGCTCGGGTTCGTTAATTCCAAATTAACGAATTTTCCGTTGCGTCGTAATTAAACGATTACGCCTAGCGAAATCACTATTCACGTCGCTAACGAATTAATTCTAAATTAATTTGTTCGCCCGAATTAAAATCTAATTTTAATTCCGCGTCGAAATCTAATTTCGATTAACATATCAAATATATTAATTCCTCGATTAATTCCAAATTAATGTTTCTCTCTCTTCTCAATCGTTATTTTATCCTAGATAAAATCTCCGCAATTAATCCCAGATTAATTTTCTCTCTCATCTAATTAATCCCAGATTAATATAAGTGCGAGTCATACGTCATCGGTGAATCTTTGGGAAGCGACCCATGAGATCCCCGGATATGTTGGTAGTCAAATCGGTCGTCGGACTATCCGAACACGTAAGTACCTCGTACTACGTTTTACCGATTTACAAGACAATGTTGGCTTCTAGCAAAGCACCATATCTATCCAATTCTCCGGAAACATCCTTACAGGAATAAGGATCTATATCAAGCGTAGTATACCGTAGTATTGTGCGTATCGGCCCAGTATCGGATAATCACGTGCTAGGGCTGGGGCTGGATAAGTGTCTACCCCGTCCGAAGCACATATCGGATGTCTGGACACATAGTCTCTATAATCGGATATACATGACCTGGTCACAATATCCCGATTGGTTGCGCAACACTCAAGAGCCACTAGTACCGTATCCTGCGTGACATCATCTCCAATATGACTGAAGTGACACTTCCGTCTTGACATCACACCCAATACTCTACGACTCTCTGATAAACCCAGAAGTGGTGTACACAGAACCGGTCAAAGCCCCCTACCACCACCAAACCAAAGTTTATCGATTATCGTAAGTATTAGCGATGCAAGTCTCAGGTTAAGACTATACACACCTACCTTGATTTCGGCCTCCCTCATAGACACATAGTCATAATACCAATGGGATTCCGAAGGGTCTATCCAGAGCGAAGCTGTTTCCCGTACCATCGGTGAAACACGACCTCCTATCGCACTTGCATAAGTATCCAATACTTATATATATGAGAACTATGCCGTTGTGCCCTCACAACGCACACAAGTGCAATACTAGCCTATTCCGCATTATCGATGTCCAGTCTCGATAATACTACGGCTATGGATATTTAATGATTAATCCTTCGTGGACTGATACTGTCTCATATCATCTCAATCCAGGAACTAATCATAGGGACCTCTCTTCATTTATATATCTATGGTGATCTAATCACAAATGATGAGAGTGCAATTTCCTTATTACATAGTTAATTTGCTACAACAACACAATGTTCTGTGCAAATAGTGACGCTATGGGTCATATTCCAACAATCTCCCACTTGGCACGTAGCGAGTCACTCAAGTGTCCTACACCCGAACTATGTACGTTCGCTCAAATTGCTGAGGAAAGGTTTTCGTCAGCGGATTTGTTTGATTATCATTTAACGTGATTTATACGATCATCACATCACCACGATGTATGATCCGAACGAATCAGATGATATAGAAGTATATATCTGGATCGTTGATGAGACCATTAATTCTTTAGCCTGTGCTGATGCCTAGCTCAGCTGCTAACAGAACTATATCTAATCTAATTAGATATGTATCGACCTAAATGACTTCTATTGCTGCCTCAGCTGCTGCAATTAACCCGCATTTGTTGTTTATGCGGTAACAGTATCTTGCTTGGAAGATTTCCAGCTTACTACACCGTTATTCAAACTGTATAGTACCGTTTGCGACTTTTAGTCGTCTTTATCGGTTATAGGAAACTTGCTACAGTGATCCCAGTCACTTCAAGTTCTCCTACTCCATAGACTAAGACAGCATCCTTAGTTCTCCAAAATACTAACGGATGTTCCTAACAACAATCCAGTGACTATCACTCGGATTGTCCTGTTTGTGAATCCATATGCTCAAAGTGTATGATACACCAGGTCTTGTACATTTTTCAATGTACGGTTCCACGGAGAGTATTTCGAAAGCCAAGCTTTCGCCGACATTTATTTTAAGGGAATATCATTTCCAAGAAATGACGTATTATCATTATTTTATAGGACAGCCACTGTCAGTGCGCTCCCACTAACCTCCTTATATACAAAAGAATTATTTTTGTTTTGAATTAAATCATACACCATTATGATTACATCAAAATGTTAATTCCAAGAACTAATGCTCGTATCAGCAAGCATTATCCAAATGGATTTACCGTGGCAACAGGTAAAAGGTTGAATCGTAATCAACACAATGTCGATAACGATACCTTTCCGTTAAAAAGCCTAGCTTTATACGTTGGTATGTTGCTATCCATGTACGTCTTCCTTGAAGACTTATAGTACCAATAGGCACAATGCCTTGTGGTACATCAACTAGTCTCCAAACTTGTTGATATACATGGAATCCATTTCGGATTCATGACACTTTGTCATAATAGGGAGTCGATACCTTATATCACTTCCTTAGTTCTCGTGTATTCGAAGATTAATGGTATAGTTTTATCCTTGATCAACTATATTTGTTCCATTAAGTTCAATGCCTAGAACAGTATTACTCCGATTTTCATCGAGTTATACTATCCTCCCACTTACCACTGCATATCGGTATTCCTCTTAGGAAAACCGCATGGTGAGCAACAATCTAATTGTTCTCTTGTGAGGTGTATAAGTACAATACTTATGGTATCCCTAGGATGACCTAGAATTGGCACTTATCATATTTGGGTTTTAGTTTGGTATCATCCAAACATATACCAAGCATGCCCAAATAGTCAGGAATGAGAAACCCGGTTTCTTTCCCGTTCATATCTAATATGATATCTGTCAAACAGATTATTATGGAACCTTATTCAAAATAAGTTCTTGCACTGTTTAAAGCTTATCCGTTGAAGGAAATGGTAGCTCAAAGCGACTCGTGATTAACCTTATTGTGTCTAACAAAATTCGGTTAATCCTTTTCGGACACACTGTCAAAATGACGTGTTCCGAGAGGAGTCCTCATTGAAAGAATACTATACTCTTTCAAGTATACGAGAAACTTACTGCTTAAGTATTTTCATTACGGTCTTACCGTGATGGTGTAATACTATAACCGATCTGTTTGTTTATTACGTGTCGAAACTATAAAAGTTTTCGATTTGTGTTCTTCAAAAGAAACACACAACCATTACGCGATGCAACATCCGTATAGGTCACGTAATATTCATATCCACCTCTAGCCTAGCTAGACACGGGCCCACTTGCTTCACTATGAACTAGGGCTAACAGATCGGTGGATTTTTCACTTTTACCGAGTAAAGGTGTTTTAAGCACTTTGCTTAATAAACTAGATTCGTAGACTTTATTTGAATAGAATCAAATCAGTCCTAGTACCCGCTCTTCAAAAGTGCGGATATACGATTCTTGTTTAGTAGTGTCCCTGACAACTATGCCACAATTAAGTTTCTTAATTGATCAAATCAGTTTGAGCTATTTATTTTTTCATGTTATATATTTGAGATATTATTTATATTCAAAATATAAATTCTGTTATTCACATCTAATGTGTTTATCTCAATATCATCTTTATATAATAAAACACTTTAGTGTTCTAGAATATAAAGGTACACCCGCAGCGGGTTATACACTGATATAAAGACAATGTTTCTAGTCAAACTAGTTACATTTTAACAGTTCCCTAATTTAAGTACATACCCAGGGTAATTCCTAAAATTAGGTATCTACGGTTAAAACAGCGACTATCGTCCCGTTTTCAATTCGTAGAGTAATCTTATCTGAAGTCAGTATCCTGCTTAAAGCAGATTCTGCACAACAGTACATATTTATGTATCACACTAAGTATTTAAAATCCAATTTAATACTAGTTGTGAACATAATTATGACAAACATATTTGAAGTAAGAGCCTTGCTCGTTATCTTCCTAGAAGACCTAATCCTTAATTCTGATTCAGAAATTAGGGAGTCTACTTTGACAAGTATAATGGATTAAGCGCTAAAGTTATCATTATATGAATATTCCAAATTTCATATTCCACTTATTCGCTAACTCCGGGCTTTAGGCATAAATCATTATTTTATCAAATAAAATAACTTATTAATTTCCAAGACCATCTTGAAATTATTCCCAATTTGAAAATTAAATCATTTAAAATATTTTAATCCAAGATTATATTTTAAATATCCAACTTTTCAATTTTATCTTGATTACAATAGTCCAACTATTTAATCAACGATTAGTGGTACTATTTATTATAATGATTATAATAGTCCAACTATATAATCAAATATAATCCAAATTAATTAACCTCAATTACATTGATTACTATAATCCAATTATAAAATCAACTGTAAACTGAAATTAATTAATTCAAATATATTGATTAATATAATCCAATTATATATAATCAACTATAATACAGTCCAACTGTTTATTAAAACAACATAAAATATTAGTCCAACTAATACTTTTTGATTAATGTGACGAGAAAAATATAAATGAGCGTGTTTAGCGAGTAATTGAACGAATATTGCAAATTCAATACTTGCCTCCCACTATTTTTCGTCGAGCCTCTAACCCTCTGTGGAGTACTCGGGAAACCGTGTTTCCTAGTGGGCTAGGATCCTGTCAAATGACATACAACCTTGACTTTGGCCAACAAGCTGTATGCTATTTAACCAGGTAGATCTCACAGATCAATTGGATCCAATCCAATTCCCAGATCCGGTTAGGTGGACATCCAAGTCCTAAACATATTACTTAAGCCAATGTATCTAATACATTTTCCTAACCTTATCCTCCGAATCATCTAGGCCTTGGCTTTGGCACAACAAACCTAATGATTCCAGTTAAGCGGGACCCATTGACAAGGAAAGTTTCGTAATCAATGTCGTTGGACAAGAAGTGATCTTGACTTTGGCCAACAAATCACAACTTGGACAAGACACCGATGTGGAACAAAACCCTCATGATTCAAGTACATCCAATTGACAAGGTCTTGACTTTGGCCAACAAACCAATGCCAATTGGATCTTGAACAAGAATCATTCAATGGAAGGATAATCGCTTAATATAGATTGAGGGATTTTTTCGCGTGCAATTGGCAACCAATTTATTATCTTTGTTAAGGTCTCATCGTCATACACCCTTAAACATGCATTCTAAACACATAATAAAGCGCATATGAAATAAAATAATAATGATATGCGGATGGATACTTTACATTGATCCTAGATCAAATCTCTCATTTTCTCTCTCCAAGCTAGCACTTGTATTTACTTTACTTCTACCCGTTACACTGCACTTCTAAAGAAACCTCATTTACATTGAGGGGAATAGGTGAGAAGAGAATACAAAGAGTATAAAGGTGATAAGGCTGGACACGCAGGTCCAATTTATAAATCAAATTTATTACAATTTCCAAAATTGTCCCACCCGACTAATATCCATCCGATATACATTATTCATGCATCGCAACCACGTATTCACTCAAGCATGTTATCAATCAATCTAATCCAATTAATTAATCTGATTATTAGTGATCATCCAATGTTCAAACAACGATTTGATTTTGTTCGAGTCAAACTCGTTTTTGCGAATAAGTACTTAAAGTACGAATTCTCGAATTAAATTAAACTACATAATTAAATCTAATTTAATAGTGTTTAAAACTAATCCAATTATTTAATTCCAAATTAAATCTTACACTTTATTTACGAACCTTACGACTTAAATTCCAAATTTAATCGTTTCGGGTCTCAAAGCCCGATGAATATCCAATATTAATTTAATTAAAGTCTAATGGGCTTTTATTAATTTCTTTCTTAGGTGTGGACTTTTGGTCAATTCGTGTCAAACCGAATAACCAAAATCCAATCCGGGAGTTACCCCATAAGCCTAGAAATCAATCTTGGCCCATTAGGCCCAATTAAACTTTAAAGGTCCATAAGTCGCATTTGGGCTTTATGGTAGCGGTTTTGGCCTAATTGGATCCAACCAATTTGCCTAAACCAAACTTTGTACAACAAAGCCCAATAAGCCCATTTACAACAATTCAAGCTCAATTTCCAAAATTAGCCCTATTAATTAAATTACACAAATCCAATCTCGCAATTTAATTACCTAAAGTGTATATCATGATTAATCACCTAAACTATTATTTCCAAAACACAAATTAGGCTAATTAATCATGCTCAATTCATCATCATCACATGTCCAACACGTCAAGATTAAAATCAAACTCATTACATGCTTTACTTTATTCTTGGCAATAAGGTTAATTACATGTCCGATTTGTTTCAATCCAATTAAAACCAATTCGACATCAAATCAACATACTCTCAATCGTTTCAAGTCATCCAATGATCAACGAAACAAAATTACCAAGATTTAGGGCATATTCCTATTCGGCCAACACATCAAAATTGGGGAAATTTGTTCTAAACAAAATTTAATCAAATTGATCCAACCAATCAATCAATTAAACATGTATTAAGCATACTTAATCATCCAAGTTCATAATTGCATGCTCAATTTCAATTTAAATTCCCAATTGTTTTTCATCAATTCTTTTCACATACTTTCAAAATTGGGGAAATTTGTTCTAAACAAAATTTAATCAAATTGATCCAACCAATCATCAATTAAACATGTATTAAGCATACTTAATCATCCAATTTCATAATTGCATGCTCAATTTCATTTTACCCAATTTCAAGTTTCATGACATACTTTCAAAATTGGGGAAATTTGTTCTAAAAAACAAATTTTAATCAAATTGATCCAACAACAATCATCAATTAAACATGTATTAAGCATACTTAATCATCCAATTCATAATTGCATGCTCAATTTCATTTTACCCAATTTCAAGTTTCATGACATACTTGGCAATTTGGGGAATTTTTCGTCCAAATCGAACGAATTCAATCCAATTGATTCCGCAATCGACGTTAAATCATCATCCCGAATGATTTCCAACACTTCCAATTGTCAAAAATCAAAAATCCCAAGCATTAAACATTTACATATTACATATTCGACCAAGGAGGATATTTGGGGAAAAATGATGATCCAATCAAGTTTTCTCTCAAATTGACCTAATAAATCAATTCAATACAAACACAATTAAGCATACAAATCCATCCAATTTCATTTATCATGCTCACAATCAAGTTTGCCCAAATTTTATCCCTAACTTTTTCATGTTTTAACCTAAGCTCATGATGCCATTGTTGGAGGTTTTTTTCAAGGTCCCAAGATCAAAACTCAAGCATGAATATTAAGTGAATACAACGACGGAAGTGCGGAATACTTACATCGAGCGGTTTTAGCGACGATTTGGGCAACAAAAAAACAAAAATCTGCACACTTTATCAAGGCAGTGGGCTGCTGTGAATAATGTGTTTGCCCCTCTCACTTCATTTGAAGGCTCCAAGCTTCACCGAATGGCTTCCCCGCTCATGGGTAAACTTCCCTTATCACCTTGGCATGATCCCGGAGTGTGCTAGACTCTTGTTTTGCCACAAAAAACACTTGCTTCCCCTTCTATTTATTTCTTCCATTTCACACATGCAGTTACACGCCCAAGATGAAACCAGAAAATGGAGAAAGAGAGAGAAGAAGAGAGGAGAGGAAGAGGAGGGAAAATGAAAAAAGTGTTGTGTCTTATTCCAATTTCGGTTTTGGCAATTTATTACCAAATGCACTTGAAATTTAAAATCCAATTCATTTCAAAGTAATTTGGTTTTAAATGCCAACCACACACATCACCTTTTGTCACATCAAGTCACATCACTTTACTTTTCAATCTAATCAATTGTCACATCAATCAATCAATCCAATCAATTGTCACATCACTCAAAGTGACATGATTTGACGTTTGATGTGACGCTAGATGCGACTAGCGATTTGACGCTTGATTTGACGTGCCGCACTCGAATTCTAAATACGAATGCGCTCGTAAAAATCTCGGGCTCGGGTTCGTTAATTCCAAATTAACGAATTTTCCGTTGCGTCGTAATTAAACGATTACGCCTAGCGAAATCACTATTCACGTCGCTAACGAATTAATTCTAAATTAATTCGTTCGCCCGAATTAAAATCTAATTTTAATTCCGTGTCGAAATCTAATTTCGATTAACATATCAAATATATTAATTCCTCGATTAATTCCAAATTAATGTTTCTCTCTCTTCAATCGTTATTTTATCCTAGATAAAATATCTCCGCAATTAATCCCAGATTAATTTTCTCTCTCATCTAATTAATCCCAGATTAATATAAGTGCGAGTCATACGTCATCGGTGAATCTTTGGGAAGCGACCCATGAGATCCCCGGATATGTTGGTAGTCAAATCGGTCGTCGGACTATCCGAACACGTAAGTACCTCGTACTACCTTTTACTGATTTACAAGACAATGTTGGCTTCTAGCAAAGCACCATGTCTATCCAATTCTCCGGAAACATCCTTACAGGAATAAGGATCTATATCAAGCGTAGTATACCGTAGTATTGTGCGTATCGGCCCAGTATCGGATAATCACGTGCTAGGGCTGGGGCTGGATAAGTGTCTACCCCGTCCGAAGCACATATCGGATGTCTGACACATAGTCTCTATAATCGGATATACATGACCTGGTCACAATATCCCGATTGGTTGCGCAACACTCAAGAGCACTAGTACCGTATCCTGCGTGACATCATCTCCAATATGACTGAAGTGACACTTCCGTCTTGACATCACACCCAATACTCTACGACTCTCTGATAAACCCAGAAGTGGTGTACACAGAACCGGTCAAAGCCCCCTACCACCAAAACCAAAGTTTATCGATTATCGTAAGTATTAGCGATGCAAGTCTCAGGTTAAGACTATACACACCTACCTTGATTTCGGCCTCCCATAGACACATAGTCATAATACCAATGGGATTCCGAAGGGTCTATCCATAGCGAAGATTTTTCCCGTACCATCGGTGAAACACGACCTCCTATCGCACTTGCATTAGTATCCAATACTTATATATATGAGAACTATGCCGTTGTGCCCTCACAACGCACACAAGTGCAATACTAGCCTATTCCGCATTATCGATGTCCAGTCTCGATAATACTACGGCTATGGATATTTAATGATTAATCCTTCGTGGACTGATACTGTCTCATATCATCTCAATCCAGGAACTAATCATAGGGACCTCTCTTCATTTATATATCTATGGTGATCTAATCACAAATGATGAGAGTGCAATTTCCTTATTACATAGTTAATTTGCTACAACAACACAATGTTCTGTGCAAATAGTGACGCTATGGGTCATATTATCCAACATCGACTCCCTGTTATGGCAAAGTGCCATGAGTCCGAAATGGATTCCATGTGTAACAACTATTTTGGATACTAGTTGTTGTACCACAAGGCATTGTGCCTATTGGTGCATTAAACGTCTTCAAGGAAGACATACATGGAAGGCAACATACCAACGTACAAAGCTGGGCTTTTGACAGAAAGGTATCGTTATCAACATTGTGTTAATAACGGTTCAACCTTTTACCTGTTGCCATGGTAAATCCATTTTGAAGATGCTTGAAGATAACTGTATATTTCATTTATGAAATGTGTCAGTTACAAATCAAAATCGCTTTCCTGAAAAGGAAACCTTTTGGAGAATGTTTATAACATTCTGACGATTTTGTATAACCAACAAACAAGGTTTGCGGGTTATTCGATCTATGTTTGGGTTAATGCAAGCATAAGGTTCTTGGAACTGTCGTTTTGAAATAATCATAATGGTTTATGATTTGACTCAAAACGAAATAATTCTTGTGTATATAAGGAGGTTAGTGGGAGAGCGCACTGACAGTGAAATTCCCATAAAGCTATTGTTGAAAGCTTGGCTTTCAATAGAAATTCTCCGTAGAATTCTGGGGAGTAACAACCTTTATTCAAGGAATAAAGATCTACTGGGATAGATTTGGAGTTGTTAACACTCTCTGGGAAATTGTACATTTAAAATGTACTTGATAGGGTGTCTCATACGCTTCGAGCATATGGAGTCACGATCAGGTCAATCCAAGTGATAGTCACTGGATTAAAGATTAAGAACATCTGTTAGTATCTAAGAGAACTAAAGTTGTTGTCTTAAACTATGGAGAATGAGAACTTGAAGTGACTGGGATCACTGCTGCAAGTTTCCAAACAATTAAATATTGTGGTACTATAAAGTTTGAATAACGGGACAGTGAGCTAGAAATCTTCCAAGCAAGATAACTGTTGCCGAATAAACAACAAATACGGATTATTGCTGCAGCTGAGGCAACAAAAGAAGCCATTTGGATCGAAAATAAATCTAATTAGATTAGAGATAGTTCTGTTAGCAGCTGAGCTAGGCGTCAGCACATGCTAAGAATTAAAGGTCTCATTGACGATCCAGATATATACTTCTATATCATCTTATTCGTTCGGATCATACATCGTGGCGATGTGATGATCGTATAAATCGCGTCAAACGATAATCAAACAAATCCGCTGACGAAAACCTTTCCTCAACAATTTGAGCGAACCGTACATAGTTCGGGTGTGGGACACTTGAGTGACTGGCTATGTGCCAAGTGGGAGATTGTTGGACAAAATGACCCATAGCGTCACTATTTGCACAGATCATTGTGTTGTTGTAGCAAATTAACTATGTGACAAGGAAATTACACTCTCATCATTTGTAATTAGATCACCATAGATATATAAATGAAGAGAGGTCTCTATGATTAGTTCCTGGACTGAGAATGATATGAGACAGTATCAGTCCCCGAAGGATTAATCATTAAATATCCCTAGCTGGAGTATTATCGAGACTGGACATCGATAATGCGGAATAGGCTAGTATTGCACTTGTGTGCGTTGTGAGGGCACAACGGCATAGTTCTCATATATATAAGTATAGGATACTTATGCAAGTACGATAGGAGGTCGTGTTTCACCGATGGTACGGGAAATAGCTTCGCTCTGGATAGACCCCTCGGAATCCCATTGGTATTATGACTATGTGTCTATGGGAGGCCGAAATCAAGGTAGGTGTGTATAGTCTTAACCTGAGACTTACATCGCTAATACTTACGATAATCGATAGACTTTGGTCTTGGTGGTACAGGGCTTTAACCGGTTCTGCGTACACCACTTCTGGGTTTATCAGAGAGTCGTAGTGTATTGGGTGTGATGTCAAGACGGAAGTATCACTTCAGTCATAGTGGAGATGATGTCACGCAGGATACGGTACTATTGCTCTTGAGTGTTGCGCAACCAATCGGGATATTGTGACCAGGTCATGAATATCCGATTATAGAGACTATGTTACTAGACATCCGACATGTGCTTCGGACGGGGTAGACACTTATCCAGCCCCAGCCCTAGCACGTGACTATCCGATACTGGGCCGATACACACAATACAATGGTATACTGCGCTTGATACAGATCTTAATATTCTTAAATGGATATGTCCGGAGAATTGGGTAGACTTGGTGCTTTGCTAGGAGTCGACCTTGTCTCGTAAATCGGTAGAACATAGTACTTGGTACGTACGTGATTCAGATACTCCGACGATCGTATTTACTGCTAATTTATCCGGGGATCTCATGGGTCGCTTCCCGATAATCCACCGATGACGCATAACTCGCACTCTTAAATAATCTGGGATTATATAGAAGAGAGAGAAAATTAATCTAGGATTAATTACGGAGATATTTTATCTAGGATAAAATATCGTCTAGAGAGAGATAACGATTAATTTGGAATTAATCGGTAAATTAATATATTCGATATATTAAACGAAATTAGATTTCGACGCGGAATTAAAATTAGATTTTAATTCAGGCGAACGAATTAATTTAGAATTAATTCGTTAGCGACGTGAATAGTGAATTCGCTAGCCGTAATCATTTAATTACGACGCGACGGAAAAATCGTTAATTTGGAATTAGCGAACCCGAGCCCGAGTGTGATTGCGAGCGCATTCGTATTTCGAATTCGAGTGCGGCGTCGCAAGTCGCATCAAGCGTCAAATCATTAGTCGCATCAAGCGTCAAATCACTTGTCACTTTGAGTGATGTGACTTGACAACATGTCACTTTAATAAAGTTGATGTGAATAGTGATGGACATGATGTGCATAGTGTTTGCCTTTATTGTTTGACTTTTTAAATGCAAATTCAAGTGAAATTCATTTGAATTTCACACAAGTATATGAGATATACTTCAAATGCAAATCAAATTAACTTAACACATCTTTCATCTCTCTCATTTCTCTCCTAAAGCTCACGCCCAAAACTGAAATATTTGGACTGGTTTTGAACCATTTTAGGCGTGAATAAGGAAGCCAAGAGTTGGGTTTTTGTGGCAAAAATCGCAAGTGCTAGCACACTACGAGACTTGCGAAGGTGGTAGGGAGGTTCGCCCATGAGCCGGGATCCGTTAGACGAGGCTTGGAGCTCCGTTTCACAGCTCAAAAATAGAAGACAGTGGACAGTGGACTGCTGCAGTTCACGCCTAAAACAGTGAGCATTTTGGCCTTGATTTGTCTCCAAATCGACTCAACCGATCGATGTGAGTATTCCGCTATCTCCGTTGGTGTGTTCACACATTCTTTTCATGTCTTGTTTGATCTTAGGACTTAGATAAGAACCAACAATTTCTACAATAGATATATTTAATGCAATCCTATCCAAATACAGAGTTACTCATAAAGTTGTCATTGCTTACCATCAGCAGTCAAATGGACAAGTTGAAGTTTCAAATAGGGAGATCAAAAGAATTTTGGAGAAAACTGTTGGATCAACAAGGAAGAACTTGTCTGAAAAAATGGATGACGCATTATGGGCCTACCGGACAGCTTACAAAACACCTATCGGTATGTCCCCATATCAAATGGTGTTTGGGAAAACGTGCCACCTACCAGTGGAGCTTGAACACAAAGCGTATTGGGCATTGAAGAAGTTAAATCTTGATCTACAAGCAGCAAGAGAAAAATGACTCCATAAACTTAACGAATTGGAGGAATTTCACTATAGGCTTATGAAAATTCCAAACTATACAAAGAAAATGACATGATAAAAAAATAGTACGCAAAGAACTTGAGCCAGGGTAGTAGGTGTTGTTATACAATTCACAGTTAAAACTTTTCCCTGTAAAGCTGAAATCGAAGTGTTCAAGTCCATTTGTGATTACTCAGGTGTTGCTCTACGGAGTTTTTTGAGATGTACAACCCAAATCCAACAATACATTCAGGGTAAACAACTAGAATTTCAAGAACTAATGGGGAGAATCATTTGAGCGACAAAAAGAAAGTGTCACACTTTCAGATCTAACCTAACGTTTAGATAGTCATGTCTTAACTGATGACGTTAAACTTAGCTAGTAGGGAGGCAACCCATGCAATTTGTGTATATAATCTGATTTGATCTGTTTTATTTTTATGTGTTTAATTTTTCCAAGTAAAATCATTTCAGGATGGAAGATGTTCTCGCAAATCTCCATAAGCAATTTCCTTCTCTCCCTCAAAACTCTTTGATGAAAGTATACAAAGCTCGCTTGGAACTAATGAGACTTTTGATGATCAAAGGTATTCCTACTGACATTCATTGGATTATTGAAGCACGATTCCGATTGGCAGGTGAGTCTTCTGACTCTTTTGTTTCGTATCTGCCAGGTTTAAGAAGATGCACCTATGCTAAAAAGAGAAGAGCTAAAAGAATGGCTGTTTGCTATAAATGTGCACGCATGACCTATAATACTCGTTGTCATTCTTTAATAATGGTATCTGATAGCCGTGAAGATAAAATTAAATTCATTAGGGATGGCTTGAGTAAGGAGTCTTTGGATGACATATCTAAGACTATTAAGACGCATTCTAGTGGATATGTGCATCACGTAATTCACATGTTATATATACGGTTTCGAAAAAAATGGCAACATTTAAGTCTTGGGAATATGACTCTAAAAGACCTTGTTTGCCAATTTATAAGAAAATTGGATAGGGAAACTTGTCCCTTACGCATAGACGTCATTCAAGTCGTTACTTCTTGTAAATATTATTTTTGCTTCGTATTTATCTAATAATTGTGAGTTATTTTGTTATTTTCATTTATTTTCTCCAACAGGATCAAGACTTTTTTACTTTCACGATATATTTTACTGTTTAGCTAATAATTGTCATTTGAAAGTTACTAGTGCTATTATTACTCACCCTTTTTCAGGTGTTATAAATTCAACTCATCATTGCACTCTTGTAGACATCCAGGTTTGAGAAAGAAATACATAAAAAAAAAAATGGAAGCCATTTCAAGAAGACAAGTTGTAAACATCTGTATGTTTTCTGGTACTAGTGTTGGTTCTAAGCCAGAGTTCGTTGAGGTAGCACAGGAATTAGAGTCATAGCTGAAAGGAATATGCACTTAGTATATGGTGGTGGCAATCTTAGACTAATGGGGATTGTTTCATAGGCTGTACAGGAAGGAGGCAGTTAAGTCTTGGGAATCATCCCAAAACCTTTGGTTGAGGGAAATCTTATAGGACCATCAATCGGAGAGGAACTTATCATACTAGGTTTTTCTGAACGACTAGTGAAAATGATTAACAGTGCTGGTGCTTTTATGACTTTCCAGGTGGCTTAGGCATGATGAGGTAAATTGTTACAATACTATCTTGGGCGAACTTGAACATACATCATAAACCAATTGGACTGTTTAATGCTAATAGATTTTATGATTTTCTTTGTGTGTTTCTTGATGATGCTCGGAGAAATGGATTCGTGTCAAAACCTATAAAGAAATCATTTTCACTAGCAGAACTGCACATGATTTAATTGACCAAATCTTAGCCTTTGAACCACAAATTGACCATATCATTTACATGATAAACTGGAATGATAAATATTGTGGTAAGAATCGTTGGATAAATATGGAACTTAACCTTTAATTTTCTTTTTCAATGTAGAATTTCAGCTAACCAGATACTGTTTTCTATACTTTTCTTCTACTTATAAGACATTGGGGACGATCTCTTAATTAGATTTGGGGGAAGGAAATAGTTGACTAGTATCTTGTTTTTAGAGTGTTAATTGTATTTGATTTTTTTAAAAAAAAAATTTAAAAATATTTTGTGTTTTTGTGTTTTTAAATTGACTAAATCAGTTGAAATTAGTGTGAGATAGTTGTGTAAGGAATTTCCAATCCTAAGACGTATCTCAACCTATTTCGTAATAAGTTAATCTTTGTTTATTTCCTTTTGAATGATTTAATTTATGAATTCTCCATAATACTGAATAAAATGGATCTTCTTATGCTCATTTGACAGGTATTATCAACATACGTGGTAACATATGGCTATGACTTGTAATTGAAAAGTTTGTAATATTTAGTGCTCTAGTTTAATTGGAGGAAGCATCTAAAAAAACGATGGAATATTAAAAAAAAAATCTGAGATCCGATTAATTAAGTCTGTAGAGGTGTTTTAACACCTAGTGTCCTAAAGCCAACTAGTTTGGGAGTCACTGGCCCAAAGCTCGCTACATATATTGAAAATGTTATATAAAAAAATATATATCTAAAATCCGAGTAATTAAGTCCGTATGAGTGTTTTAACACCTAGTGCCCTAAAGCCAACTGGTTTGGGAGTCACTGGCCCAAAGCTCGCTACATGGATGGAAGATACTATATATAAATAAAAAATTGAGAAAAAATGTTCCATTGCTTAAAAGGTGTGAATTCTGATATAACTTTAGGACAAAAAGTATTACTCTTTTTTCAATTACACTTGTGAATATTGTGGGCACAATGAGTTGATTAATATTTTGTTGATTGTGTATATGGAGAATGGTAAAATTAATAAGAAAATTTACTTATTTGGTAATTTAGAAAGAAAGAAAACAACTACTAACTTGGATAAGAAGCTTCACTTGTTTAGTCATTAACTTGTTTTATTATCTTTTCTCTTGCCTTTTTGCTTTTATGTGCATTAGATTGACGTTTGTGGGTATCGTCACTATAAACCCTCACGAGACTACAACTCGTCCACTGGGGACACCTAGGGATTTAAAGACTTATTGCATATGCTAAATGCAACCGTAATCCCTATGAAAGTGGCGTAGTTTAATTTTAAAAGATGTTTATTTTATTTTATTTTGTTGTTTTGGTCGAGGACTAGCAAAATATTATAGTTTCTTGACTTTCCAAGTATACAGTGGCATAGGAGTTCCAACCCAACCCAATGGTTATGATTGCGGGATCTATATTATTAAATTTATGGATACTCTGGGAATCGGCACTAGCACAACTTATTTGGTACGTGATTTTTTGGTGATACTGTAATCTAAGTAAGTGATTTTTCATTATGGTTGTATGTTGTTGAAAATGTTATAAGCAATGTATTAAGTTTAATAGTGATTGTAAATGATGATAATATGGTTGATAACTTGATGGGTAAGTAAAAATTTTGAAGATGTATCAAATGGAAATGGTAGTTGTTGGTGTGGTGGTAATGGCCGAACGGAAATGGTAATGGTTGGTGTGTTTATAGCTTGGATATGTTGTAATAAAGTGTATGATGTCATGTCTGGTATTGCAAATGGAAATGGTAGTGGTTGGTGTAGTGGTTGTAGCCGAATGGAAATGGTAGTTGTTGGTGTGTTTGTAGCTTGGATCTGTTGAAATAAAGTGTATAAAGTCATGTATGGTATTGATGTGTGATGCTTATATACTTTTGATTTTCCTTAAATATGTTATATTATTTGGAACAACATGACTCGTAGGAAGCTCGAGTTACAATTGCGTTGCAACTTATTGACTCTCATTTCAATGACGAATGTGATGAGGTCTTACAACTAGCGGTGGGAGAATACAACACACAACAACAGCTGAATTTATTGCAAACACCAAGAGTGAAACCTCCAAAATTGACAGCTAGAATGGCAAAGAATACTAAAAAGAAAAGTCATTTACATAGAAAGGATTGACATTTGTGTTAGTTGTATGTTGCTCACAGTGGACTGTACATTTAGAAAATTATATATATATTTTATGTAGACCCTAAAACTGCCTAATATAACTGTGATAAAATTATATATGCATATTATGTAGACTCTAAGACTGCCTAATATAATCGTCCTCCAAAATTATGTATGCATTTTCTTTTGGAACAAATTATGCCTAATATAACTGTGAGAAAAAATTATGTATGTATTTACTTAAAATATGTCCAAAATTATGTATGTAAACCTGCGATTACAACATCGAAAAATATTGGTTCAATGAGATGTAATTGGTACATATTGATTACATCTAAAAATATTGGTACATATTGATTACAGTATCCAAAGATATAATCCAAATATTGATTACAGTACTATATAGAGTAAGGCCACCATAAACAGTTTTCGTAACAACAAGTATGTGAAGATGTTCCAAAGATTTTGCTTTCACTAGCAAAACCTGTAAATGTTTCCATGTTTATTCAGTTTCATTATCAAAAATTCTAAAAATGTCAAATCATTAATACTTGAAAATGTTTCCAGTGTCGATGGCATTGAATACGTAGATGACGATTTACTTTCACTTGCAAAACCTGCAAATATTTCCCTGGTCATTATTTTTATTATCGAAAATTTTAACACCCTAAAAATGTAACAGATTCTTACACATTTAACTTTATCCAAGTTATTCGAAACCGTAAAAATTCCATACTCCCATCTAATATCATTTGAGTTCAGTATTATTTATATTAGATTGTTTACGTTTATTAATTCCAGTATTAATGATATCTTTTAAGGTACGCAATATATAATGACCATGTTCGTTTGGACAACAAAAAATCTGAATATTATGTCTATCATATAAATACAAAGAATGATGTTTAATATTTACATTATATCCTTCAGTATCTAATACAAAAAGAGACATAATTTCGCCACACATCCTGGCATAAAAAAGCATTCATTTAAAAAAAAGTCTCCCATTGGGTAAGGGAATCACACATATACCCACTGCAGCTGAATCCAGAGAGTCGCCACTCCCGAATCGCAACTGTATCTCCCCAGATTTCAGCCGTCTACTTTCTGTCAGCACCTGCAATATATTGCAAATGTGAATAGGACAAGAAGAATCTAAAATCCAATTAATGGTCATAGCTTCACAAGCCAATGAGATATCAATAATAGGAAAAATAAAAGTAATTGATGTAAATGCTCTTTCCCTTCTTATCTGTGCGAGGTAGTCTGGACAGTTTTTTTTCCAGTGCCCGACGTTTTGGCAGTGGAGGCACTTATCTTCAGAAGCTCTCTTGGACTTCGCTATCTTCTTCTTTCCTTTTATCTTCTTCCCCTTCCACTTAGATTGGCAAGAAGTGGAAAGTGAAGTGGGTTTCGAAAGGCGAGTCATAACTCTTTTCTTTAAATCTTCCTCTACTGTGAGAAGCATCCTATGCAACTTACGATAAGAGTAGTGAATCCCATTCATGTTTAAGTACATGACAAACTGGCGACACGACGCCGGGACTGAACCGAGTATGACACTTTATCCCAAAGTTTCATTGAGAGGGAAATCAATGCACAAATCGATCAAATGAAGCACATACGGGCTCATAGCCTTCCCCTCATCAAGTTTAGAACGGAACAATTCCATTGCAACTCTATGAACTACGATCTGTTCCTTGTTCATGAACGATTCATGAAGAAGTATCACCATGCTATATGCATCGTGCATCTCAAAGTATTGTTTCTTAAGCTCAGAAGAAAGAGAATTAAGTAAGTATGATTTAACTTTTAAATCATCATATTTCCATCTGCGGAAAGTCTCAACTTCTACAAGAGATGCATATGAAGATATAACAAGTGCTAATGGACCTTCCAATATGTATCAAAGCTTCTCGGATCCGAGGACAATCCTCAAATCCATATCTCAGTCGGAAAAATTCTCAGCTCCCTTAAGCTTATTCGTATCAAGCATACGAGCAAAGGGGTTTGCCATAGGTGCTGCTATCGCAAATCTATCAAATAAATAGCGAATAAAAAATTAGCAGATAAAACAGTTTCATATCATATCATTACGCATTAAATAAATCATAGATTTTCAATCTAAAAATGATCATCCCACTATTTCTTGTAAAACTGTAATCCCTAAACAGAATACAAAACCTGCGATGATCAAATCTTAATATAATAGTGAAAGGTGGACTCCATGAATATATTTCAGCTCACAAATTTGGAAAGTTCTCGCCTACGTATATTTATTAGGTAGACAACTCATTGTCGATCACTGAACAGTGACTCATGGGTTTTCGATCCTGGTTGTTTCTCATTGTGACAACTTTGGCATGTTCATAAGGAGGCGTGCCAAGGTTAAACTTGTCAATGATAAATTCAAGATATTTGCGTAATTCTGGCAGTTTTGGCATATTCAGGATTGCGCTTTCGCTTGAATTCACCTAATATCAAATATATCTTGTACAGATAAATTTCTACAAGCCATATCCTCCCAGTTTTGGCCTTTCTTGGATATAATCGCAGAAAATATATCGATAAGCGGTATTGACAAGACTGACCAATTAATATGCATCAAATACATATCAAATAAAAATCTTATTTTCAAATAGGAATTTTTCCGTAAAAAATACTTTTATTTTATTTAATCAAATTAAATAAACACATATGTGCATATAGTAAAGATTAAATTAAATACTGAATTTTAAAGGCATAATCATGTCGGGTGTCCAGAATCAAACTCGCTCTGATACCATTTTGTTGGGGTTTTATAGAGAATTACAAGAATGCGGAAAATCAGAATTTTCTGATTTCAAAATTTTTCTTGGACAATTAAATAAACTTATTTATTTAATTATTCAATACTTAAAATCTAAAATTTTAACCCAAGAAATCAAATTTCCTTTAATTATCGAATTTGCCCCTAATTTGCATTTTGATCATTTCGATCCTTAAATTGTCAAATACATATTTAATTGATCCTAAATCAATCCCAAAATGATTTATACATGTCTAATAAATGAAAATAAAAATTACAACTAAAATTCCAATTTTTTTTTTATAATTGCCGAACAGTCCCTGTATTTTTCAGGATTTGTAATTTGTTACTTTTTTGGTTCAAAACGTGTCAAGATTAAATCCAATCAATCCCAAATTTAATATAAATCATATATACATCAAATACATCACATATATGAAAAACCCTAAATTTGGAAAGTGTTATGAACCCTAATTTTATAATCTCCACAAATTGACAAATTAAACCAAATTAAACAAATACAACACTTTAATCTAATCCTTACCGCACCAAAAAAGTCTCACCATCATGAAACAACTCAAAAATATTTCTAGGTCATTTATAAATGGCTAAGAAACTCTAGAATGGCAACATCACCATCAAATGGTTTAAAAAATACAAATGAACTAATTTCATGCAAACTTTGTTAACATACATGGTCATCTTTCAAACAAATTTACAATCATTTAAATTACATATATAAAGAGTAGAGAAAATTCTAAGCATTACAAATTGAAGCCTAGATACATGGAAACAATTTCCTAGTTAAAGAAATATATGAATTACTTACAAAATCCAAGAGTTTGATAGATGAATTTCCTGTATTCTTCTTGTTTTCTCTCAAACTTACTTTGTAATTTTTTTTTGCAACTTGTATGTCTAAAGAAAAATTGAAACAAGGCATCGAGAATCCCTCTTGTATCAAACTCATATATTCAATTATTGATTCATATTATTACTCAATTGAAGGTTTCACATCTCAAACCAACAACCGGAAAATATTCAATTCTACTCCTATTAAATTCTAAGTTAATCAATGGTTATTTTCTCATTGTTAACAGCATACAAAAATCATCGTTACGAGTTATCTAACATCGACAATGTACCCTCAGGCAATACTGCAGTAGAAGACCAACACATAAAATGACTTTTATCAGTCACAACTAAGTTCGCAAATCACACATAGAAGAAGCATGACTGGATCTATATGGGAGTTTGACAAAACATAATTTCTAGATTCAAGAATCGAAAGATAATAGAAAATAACAACCATTAATTACATTAAACGTTAAAAGGCTCTTAAGAAATCAACAACATAAATATGGAAATTAAAATACAAGAGTTCATCCTTAGCTTTGCCTAGAAGATTAGTTCTCCATGGAAGAAAGAGATGTAGCTTGAATAGATTGGAGAGACGTCATGATTTGCTTAAAGTTCTTCATTCTTTCTTTATATGAATTGTGTTTTTTTTTTGCTCTTTTTGTGTGTTTCTCCCATGTTTCTCTCTGAGTTTTCTCCACTTTTAGGGTTTAGGACGAAATTGGGTTTAAATAGAAAAGTCTTTGAACCCTAAATTGCATTAAAAACACATAGTACACAATCCTGGAATTTCAGTTTCGCATCACGACGCGCCAGCAGCTTTGCAAGATGCTACAATTGACTAAATCTCCTCGAGTACATGTAAATCGATATATTATGGATCTCGTAACTCTTTCTAGATCAAAAGTTATAGCCTTTTTAAATTCAGTGCGTGATTTATGCTCCGCATGCGTCCGATACGTCTGTTAGGCTCTGAAACATGTTCAATGTCTCTATTCTCCTTGATCTATTGCTTCTTATTAACAAAACACAAAATGAATCTAATTAAGATTAAAACATATGATAATAAAGCTGAGTTAGAAGTGTCCTAAGTACACTTTCGTGTACTTATCAGAGGTCATGATCCGACCAGAGGAGGTCATTATCCGACCAGAGAAGGTCATGTACATCATCTATAAAGTTGTGATGTGACTATAGCAACTTGCAAGGTGATCCTCTGACACACTGTTGGAGTTTTACAATCCCAAGAATCGAATCAAAAGCACAAAACACGTGTGCGAATACAACGAGTGAGTTGCGGAATACTCACATCGATCGGTTGAGCGACGCGCAAGGCAACAAAAATTGATTTTCTACCTCCATGGACTGCTCGGCAGTGGCAGTAAAACAATCACCAAATTCGGCCATTGTTGCTCATTGAACAAGCTCCAAGCTTCATCAAAAGATTCCCGGCTCATGGGTAGACTTCCCTATCACATTCGCATGACTTTGTAGTGTGCTAGCACTCATGATTTTGCCACAAAATCATGACTTTATGCTTCCCTTCACTGCTCGGTTTTGGGCAGAAAACAGAACAAAAATCAGCCTAAATGGGGGTGAAGAAGGGAGAAGAATGAGAAGAGAGGATAGGTGAGAGATGTGTGGTTTGTTTGCCAAAAGTGTATCTAATACACTTATTCAATTTTCAAATAAAATTAGAAATTTATTTGCTTTTAAAAAGTCAAACAACCCATCATCCATCACTATTCACATCCACCAAGTTGTCAAGTCACATAATTCAAGTTGTCAAGTCACATCACTCAAAGTGACAAGTGATTTGACGCTTGAAGTGACTAGCGATTTGACGCTTGATGTGACTAATGATTTGATGCTTGATTTGACTTACGTGCCACACTCGAATTCAAAATACGAATGCGCTCGCAACAATCTCGGGCTCGGGTTTGTTAATTCCAAATTAACGAGTTTTCTGTTGCGTCGTAATTAAATCTAATTTAATTAAATAATCATGCCAAGCATAATTACTATTCACGTCACTAACGAATTAATTTTAAATTAATTCGTTCACCCGAATTAAAATCTAATTTTAATTCCGCGTCGAAATCCAATTTTGTTTAATATATCGAATATATTAATTTACCGATTAATTCCAAATTAATCGTTATCTCTCTTTAAATGATATTTTATCCTAGATAAAATATCTCTGTAATTAATCCCAGATTAATTTTCTCTCTCTTCTAATTAATCCCAGATTAATTAAAGTGCGAGTCATACGTCATCGGTGAATCTTCGGGAAGCGACCCATGAGATCCCCGGATATGTTGGCAGTAAATACGGTCGTCGGACTATCCGAACACGTATGTACCAAGTACTATGTTTTACCGATTTACAAGACAAGGTTGGCCTCTAGCAAAGCGCCATGCCTACCCAATTCTCCAGAAATATCCTTACAGGAATATAGGATCTATATCAGGCGTAGTATACGTGGTATTGCGTATTTCGATCCAGTATCGGATGATCACATGCAAGGCCTGGGGTTGGTACAATGTCTGCCCCGTATGAAGCATATATCGGATGACAAGTAACTAGGCTCTTTATTATCGGATAATCATGACCAAGTCATATTATCCCGATGGTTGTAACCTTTTTAGAGAACCAGTTCTGTATCTCTACGCGATCATCATCTCTACTATGACTGGAGTGATACTTTCGTCTTGACATCACACCCAACACACTACGATTCTCGATATACCCAGAAGAGGCGTACAAAGAAACCGGTTAAAGCCTTGGACGACCAAAACCAAAGTATATTGATTGTATCAAGTATTAGCGGTGCAAGTCTCAGGTTAAGACCAAATACACCTACCCTGATTTCAGACTTCCATAGACACATAGTCATACTACCAATGGAATTCCGAGGGGGTCTATCCAGAGCGAAGCTGTTTGCCGCACCATCGGTAAACACAACCTCCTATTACACTTGCATGAGTATCCTATACCCAAATATATGAGAACTATGTCGTTGTGCCCCACAAACGCGCACAAATGTAATACTAGTCTTTTACGTATTTATCGATGTCCAATCTCGATAATACTCTGACTAGGGATATTTAATGATTTATCCTTCGTGGACTGATACTGTTTCAAATCATTCTCAATCCAGGAACAAATCATAAGGACCTCCTATAATTTATACATCTAGGTGATCTAATCACAAATGATAAGAGCGCAATCTCCTTTGTCACATAGTTAATTTGTACAACAATACCATGATCTGTACAAATAGTGACGCTATGGGTCATAATTGTCCAACACACACGCCACCGCGTTGACGAATGATACATGCTTTCATCATAATTGTTGAGTGTGGTAGTGTATAAAATAAAGTGATTTGATGGGGAGTCCGATGGCAGGCTTGTTTTCAGCGAGGCAGTTGGGGCAGAGAGCCCATCAATCGGTCGAAATTCACGTGGTTGACATCATAGAAATATAGGAATAATGTTTTATTTCTCTTAGTATAAAATGGGAGGGTAGTCTCATTTGTATAGGTTGGTTAGCAAAAATCGCAAAAAAAATATCACTTGTAAAAACACTACAAAAAAAAAACAAACAGCTCAGTAGCACTTGACCACCCTTGAAAAAGGTCGGCCGAGCTCGGTTTGGTAATAAAATCAATATTCTACTTCGTCGATTTTGTGTTTACTTTGTATTTTGCTAAATTTGCTTTGGGTCCCCCATAACCAAATAAATTCACGGTTGGATGAGGATTATCCCGGGTGCACTGGTCCTGATATTGCCCTTGGAACAAAAATCACCCGTCAACAGTTGGGGCCGTCTGTGGGGAGAGAGAAAAATGCACTTGACTTAGTAAGACAATGGCGGGAGACGAGAACAATAGATCGTCGAAGAGTTCAACGACAGAATGGATGGATAGAATGGAAGAAAACATGAGGAATGAAAGGGAGACAAACCAGGCTCTTATGAAGGCCATGATGGAAAAGTTAGAAAGCTTAGAAAAGATGAACAATGAAAAGTTGGAGGCTGGCCCAAGCCAGAGGAGAGATGAGATAGCGAAGGGAAAAAGAGTTGTAAACCTAGGCAGAGATGATAAACCTAGGAGGAAGGATCTCCAGAGGGCGAGATCTGTAATAATAATCGGAGCCTTGCCGGTAGAAAAAATGTGGGAAGATTAAGAAGAGAGGCAAACCTCAGAGTCCTCCAGTAATAGCCCACGTTTTAAGAAGGAAGCTAATAGAAGACATGGTGGGGGAGATCGAGAGGTGTCCAGCCACGACGGGCGTTGTGCTTGGGGTAGCAGGCGTGAAGAAGCTCGCGAGAGGCAGCGTGATAATACTAATGACCAGATGAAGGACTAGTTCAGAAAAGCATTGGGAAAGTGGAAAGAAAATATGAAGGCAGACAAAGGAAATGGTCAGGACGGAGAAGTGGCATCCTCCTTTACGGAGGGGATCTTGTCAGCAGAGTTCCCTAGGCGGTTCACATGTCATCTATGGACCCATACAAAGGTCATATCGACCATAAATCCCATGTCAAAAGGTTTATTTTGCTAATAGAGGTTCAAGGGATGGTGGGAGAGGCCATCAGCAAAGTGTTTACTTTGACCTTGAACGGACCCGTAATTTTATGGTTCATGAGTTTGACCCCATGAAGCATCAGTAGTTTCTCTCAGCTCAAGAAATCTTTTGTTCGGCATTTCAAAGTAGCATGTGTGCCTAGGAAGACGATAGAGTCGTTAAGGATAATGAAGCATAAGGATGATGAGTCCCTCAAAATTTTTATTGACCGGTATCACAGCTTGGTATTAGAAGTATGGACGTATGAGTCCCCGGAGGCCTTGGAAAGTTTTAAGGGAGCTCTCAGGATTGGGAAATTGTGATCCCACCTGAGGATCCAAGAGATACTAGACTTTGCCGTAATTTTGGAGCATGAAAGAAAATTTGTGCTAATGGAGGAACATGAGAAGATTGCCAGATGAGGGGGTGTTAGTTTCTAAATAGGTCCCAAGATCATGAAATCAAGCAAGAATCAAGTGAATACACCAAGGAGTAAGGCGGAAAACATACTCATATTGATCAGTTTTGATGAAACGAAGAACACATGCCATCAATCTTCCTCCAAGCTCAGGGCAATGATCCTCCAAGGTAGTTGTTGAGTTTCTAATTAGGTCCCAAAATCAACAAATCAAGCATAAAATTCGCATGAATACTACAAAGGAGTAAGGCGGAAACATAACTCACATTGAATGGTTTGATGCTAGGAAGAACAAAACTCATTTTCCTCCTCCATGGAGCTCGGTTTTGGTGCTCTTGAACTGCTGTTGGGCGCACGGTGGGGCTGTTTTGATGCTCCAAAAATCGGCCATGAAAGACTCCATTGAAGCTCCAAGCTTCAAGCTTTCCAAGCTCACAAACTCACTTCCCTATCACCTTTGTATTCCTCCAAGAGTGTGCTAGCACATAGATCTTGCAACAAGATCCAAAGCTTCTCCATTTTATGTGTGAAAACCATAAAAAATGGAGATGAAAATCGGTCAAGGAGACCGTGAGAAGAGAAACACATTTTTGGCTCCATTTTTGCCAAAACCGTAAGTCATATATAAAGAGAGAGAAAGTGATGCCCTTTTGTATATCATTTATTTGTTTTGCATTATTTACCAAGTAATATAAAATAAAAGATATACAAAACTATTATTAAAAAAGTCAAAAGCAAAAAGCAATAATGCTTTTCCATCACTTCACCTTTACTTTAAGTCACACCACATCACTTTAATAAAGTGACAACTTGTCATGTCACATCACTCAAAGTGACAAGTGATTTGACAATTGATGCGACTAGTGATTTGACGCTTGATGTGACTTGCGTGCCACGCTCGGATTCGAAATGCGAATGCGCTCGCAATCACTCTCGGGCTCGGGTTCGCTAATTCCAAATTAACGAATTTTCCGTCGCGTCGTAATTAAATGATTACGCCTAGCGAATTCACTATTCACGTCGCTAACGAATTAATTCTAAATTAATTCGTTCGCCCGAATTAAAATCTAATTTCAATTCCGCGTCGAAATCTAATTTCGTTATAATATATCGAATATATTAATTTATCGATTAATTCTAAATTAATCGTTCTCTCTCTTTATTAATATTTTATCCCAGATAAAATATCTCCGTAATTAATCCCATATTAATTTTCTCTCTCATCGAATTAATCCCAGATTAATTAAAGTGCGAGTCATACGTCATCGGTGAATCTTCAGGAACCGACCCATGAGATCTCCGGATATGTTGGCAGTAAATACGGTCGTCGGACTATCCGAACACGTAAGTACCTCGTACTACGTTTATACCGATTTACAAGACAAGGTTGGCTTCTAGCAAAGCGCCATGCCTACCCAATTCTCCAGAAATATTCTTACAGGAATATATAGATCTGTATCAAGCGTAGTATACTAAGTATTGTGTGTATCGGCCCAGTATCGGATAATCACGTGCTAGGGCTGGGGCTGGATAAGTGTCTGCCCCGTCCGAAGCACATATCGGATGTCTGGTAACATAGTCTCTATAATCGGATATACATGACCTGGTCACAATATCCCGATTGGTTGCGCAACACTCAAGAGCACTAGTACCGTATCCTGCGTGACATCATCTCCAATATGACTGAAGTGACACTTCCGTCTTGACATCACACCCAATACTCTACGACTCTCTGATAAACCCAGAAGTGGTGTACACAGAACCGGTCAAAGCCCCCAACCACCAAAACCAAAGTTTATCGATTATCGTAAGTATTAGCGATGCAAGTCTCAGGTTAAGACTATACACACCTACCTTGATTTCGGCCTCCCATAGACACATAGTCATAATACCAATGGGATTCCGAGGGGTCTATCCAGAGCGAAGCTGTTTCCCGTACCATCGGTGAAACACGACCTCCTATCGTACTTGCATAAGTATCCAATACTTATATATATGAGAACTATGCCGTTGTGCCCTCACAACGCACACAAGTGCAATACTAGCCTATTCCGCATTATCGATGTCCAGTCTCGATAATACTACGGCTAGGGATATTTAATGATTAATCCTTCGTGGACTGATACTGTCTCATATCATCTCAATCCAGGAACTAATCATAGGGACCTCTCTTCATTTATATATCTATGGTGATCTAATCACAAATGATGAGAGTGCAATTTCCTTATTACATAGTTAATTTGCTACAACAACACAATGTTCTGTGCAAATAGTGACGCTATGGGTCATATTATCCAACAATCTCCCACTTGGCACGTAGCGAGTCACTCAAGTGTCCTACACCCGAACTATGTACGATTCGCTCAAATTGCTGAGGAAAGGTTTTCGTCAGCGGATTTGTTTGATTATCATTTAACGCGATTTATACGATCATCACATTGCCACGATGTATGATCCGAACGAATCAGATGATATAGAAGTATATATCTGGATCGTTGATGAGACCATTAATTCTTTAGCCTGTGCTGATGCCTAGCTCAGCTGCTAACAGAACTATATCTAATCTAATTAGATATGTATCGACCCAAATGACTTCTATTGCTGCCTCAGCTGCTGCAATTAACCCGCATTTTTTGTTTATGCGGTAACAGTATCTTGCTTGGAAGATTTCCAGCTCTACTGCACCGTTATTCAAACTGTATAGTACCGTTTGCGACTTTTAGTCGTCTTTATCGGTTATAGGAAACTTGCTACAGTGATCCCAGTCACTTCAAGTTCTCCTACTCCATAGACTAAGATAGCATCCTTAGTTCTCTAAGATACTAATGGATGTTCCTAACATCAATCCAGTGACTATCACTCGGATTGTCCTGTTTGTGAATCCATATGCTCAAAGCGTATGATACACCAGGTCTTGTACATTTTTCAATGTACGGTTCCACGGAGAGTATTTCGAAAGCCAAGCTTTCCCCGACATTATTTTATGGGAATATCATTTCCAAGAAATGACGTATTATCATTATTTTATAGGATAGCCACTGTCAGTGCGCTCCCACTAACCCTCTTATATACAAAAGAATTATTTTCATTTTGAATTAAATTATACACCATTATGATTACATCAAAATGATAATTCCAAGAACTTATGCTCGCGTCAGCAAGCATTATCTAAATGGATCTACCATGGCAATAGGTAAAAGGTTGAATCGTAATCAACACAATGTCGATAACGATACCTTTCCGTTAAAAGCCTAGCTTTATACGTTGGTATATTGCCATCCATGTACGTCTTCCTTGAAGACTTATAGTACCAATAGGCACAATGCCATGTGGTACATCAACTAGTATCCAAACTGGTTGATATACATGGAATCCATTTCGGACTCATGACACTTTGTCATAATATGGAGTCGATACCTCGTATCACTTCCTTTGTTCTCGTGTATTCGAAGATTAATGGTATAGTTTCATCCTTGATGAACTATATATGTTCCATTAAGATTCAGTGCCTAGAACAGTATTACTCCGATTTTCATCGAGTTATACTATCCTCCCACTTACCACTGCATATCGGTATTACTCTTAGGAAAACCGCATGGTGAGCAACAATCTAATTGTTCTCTTGTGAGGTGTATAAGTACAATACTTATGGTATCCCTAGGATGACCTACTATTGGCACTTATCATATTTGGGTTTTAGTTTGGTATCATCCAAACATATGCCAAGCATACCCAAATAGTCAGGAATGAGAAACCCGGTTTCCTTCCCGTTCATATCTAATATGATATCTGTCAAACAGATTATTACGGAACCTTATTCAAAATAAGTTCTTGCACTGTTTAAAGCTTATCCGTTGAAGGAAATGGTAGCTCAAAGCGACTCGTGATTAACCTTATTATGTCTAACAAAATTCGGTTAATCCTGTTCGGACACACTGTCAAAATGACGTGTTCCGAGAGGAGTCCTCATTGAAGAATACTATACTCTTTCAAGTATACGAGAAACTTACTGCTTAAGTATTTTCATTACGGTCTTACCGTGATGGTGTAATACTATAACCGATCTGTTTGTCTATTCCGTGTCGAAACTGTGAAAGTTTCCGATTTGTGTCTCTTTAAAAGAAACACACAACCATTACGCGATGCCACATCCGTATAGGTCACGTAATATTCATATCCACCTCTAGCCTAGCTAGACACGGGCCCACTTGCTTCACTATGAACTAGGGCTAACAGATCGGTGGCATTTTTCACTTTTACCGAGTAAAGGTGTTTTAAGCACTTTACTTAATAAACTAGATTCGTAGACTTTATTTGAATGGAATCAAAACAGTCCAAGTACCCACTCTTCGAAAGTGTGGATATACGAGTCTTGTTTAATTGTGTCCCAGACAACAATGCCACAATTAGTTTCTTAACTGATCAGATCAGTTTGAGCTATTTATTTGTCATGTTATGTATTTGAGATATTATTTATATTCAAAATTAAATTCTGTTATTCACATCCAATGTGTTTATCTCAATATCATCTTTATATAATAAAACACTTTAGTGTTCTAGAATATAAAGGTACACCCGTAGAGGGTTATACGCGATATAGAGATAATGTTTCTAGTCAAACTAGTTACATTATACAGTTTCTAAATTTAAGTACTAACGCGAAGGCAGTTCCTAAATTCAGATATCTACGGTTAAAAAAGCGACTATCGTCCCGTTTACTATTCGCGGATAAATCTCAGTTGAAGTCAGTATCCTGCTAAAAGCAGATTCTGCACAACAGTACATATTTTTGTATCACACTAAGTATTTAAGATCAAATTTCAATACTAGTTGTGAACATAATTATGACAAACATATTTGAAGTAAGAGCCTTGCTCATCTTCAATTCATTCTTAGGATATATTATTTTATCAAATAAAATAAAAACTTATTAATTTCCAAGACCATCTTGAAATTATTCCAATTTGAAAATTAAATCATTTAAAATATTTTAATCCAAGATTATATTTTAAATATCCAACTTTTCAATTTTATCTTGATTACAATAGTCCAACCATTTAATCAACGATTAGTGGTACTATTTATTATAATGATTATAATAGTCCAACTATATAATCAAATATAATCCAAATTAATTAACCTCAATTACATTGATTACTATAATCCAATTATAAAATCAACTGTAAACTGAAATTAATTAATTCAAATATATTGATTAATATAATCCAATTATATATAATCAACTATAATACAGTCCAACTGTTTATTAAAACAACAATTTAAATATTAGTCCAACTAACATTTAATTAATGTGACGAGAAAAATATAAATGAGCGTGTTTAGCGAGTAATTGAACGAATGTTGCAAATTCAATACTTGCCTCCCACTATTTTTCGTCGAGCCTCTAACCCTCTGTGGAGTACTCGGGAAACCGTGTTTCCTAGTGGGCTAGGATCCTGTTAAATAACATACAACCTTGACTTTGGCCAACAAGCTGTATGCTATTTAACCAGGTAGATCTCAGAGATCAATTGGATCCAATCCAATTCCCAGATTCGGTTAGGTGGACATCCAAGTCCTAAACATATTACTTATGCCAATGTATCTAATACATTTTCCTAACCTTATCCTCCGAATCATCTAGGCCTTGGCTTTGGCACAACAAACCTAATGATTCCAGTTAAGCGGGACCCATTGACAAGGAAAGTTTCGTAATCAATGTCTTTGGACAAGAAGTGATCTTGACTTTGGCCAACAAATCACAACTTGGACTAGACACCGATGTGGAACAAAACTCTCATGATTCAAATACATCCAATTGACAAGGTCTTGACTTTGGCCAACAAACCAATGCCAATCGGATCTTGAACAAGAATCATTCAATGGAAGGATAATCGCTAATATAGAACGAGGGTTTTTCGCGTGCAAATTGGCTACCAATTTAATTATCTTTGTTAGGTCTCATCATCATACACCCTTAAACATGCATTCTAAATACATAATAAAGCGAGTATGAAATAAAATAATAATGAAATGCGGATGGATACTTTACATTGATCCTAGATCAAATCTCTCATTTTCTCTCTCCAAAGCTAGCACTTGTATTTACTTCTACCCGTTACACTACACTTCTAAAGAAACCTCATTTACATTGAGGGGAATAGGTGAGAAGAGAATACAAGAGTATATAGGTGATAAGGCTGGACACGCAGGTCCAATTTATAAATCAAATTTATTACAATTTCCAAAATTGTCCCACCCGACTAATATCCATCCGATATACATTATTCACGCATCGCAACCATGTATTCATACAAGCATGTTATCAATCAATATAATCCAATTAATTAATCTGATAATTAGTGATCATCCAATGTTCAAACAACGATTTGATTTTGTTCGAGTCAAACTCGTTTTTGCGAATAAGTACTTAAAGTACGAATTCTCGAATTAAATTAAACTACATAATTAAATCTAATTTAATATGTATTTAATACTAATCCATTATTAATTCCAAATTAAATCTTACACTTTATTTACGAACCTTACGACTTAAATTCCAAATTTAATCGTTTCGGGTCTCAAAGCCCGATGAATATCCAATATTAATTTAATTAAAGTCTAATGGGCTTTTAATTAATTTCTTAAGGCGTGGACTTTGGTCAATTCGTGTCAAACCGAATAACCAAAATCCAATCCGGGAGTTACCCCATAAGCCTAGAAATCAATCTTTTCCCATTAGGCCCAATTAAACTTTAAAGGTCCATAAGTCGCATTTGGGCTTTGTGGTAGCGGTTTTGGGCCTAATTGGATCCAACCAATTTTGCCTAAACCAAACTTTGTACAACAAAGCCCAATAAGCCCATTTACAACAATTCAAGCTCAATTTCCAAAATTAGCCCTATTAATTAAATTACACAAATCCAATCTCGCAATTTAATTACCTAAAGTGTATATCATGATTAATCACCTAAACTATTATTTCCAAAACACAAATTAGGCTAATTAATCATGCTCAATTTCATCATCACATGTCCAACACGTCAAGATTAAAATCAAACTCATTACATGTTTTACTTTATTCTTGGCAATAAGGTTAATTACATGTCCGATTTGCTTCAATCCAATTAAAACCAATTCGACATCAAATCAACATAGCCTCAATCGTTTCAAGTCATCCAATGATCAATGAAACAAAATTACCAAGATTTAGGGCATATTCATATTCGGCCAACACATCAAAATTGGGGAAATTTGTTCTAAACAAAATTTAATCAAATTGATCCAACCAATCATCAATTAAACATGTATTAAGCATACTAATCATCCAATTTCATAATTGCATGCTCAATTTCATTTTACCCAATTTAAAGTTTCATGACATACATTCAAAATTGGGGAAATTTGTTCTAAACAATATTTAATCAAATTGATCAAACCAATCATCAATTAAACATGTATTAAGCATACTTAATCATCCAATTCCATAATTGCATGCTCAATTTCATTTTACCCAATTTCAAGTTTCATGACATACTTTCAAAATTGGGGAAATTTGTTCCATTTTATGTGTGAAAACCAGAAAAAATGGAGATGAAAATCGGTCAAGGAGACCGTGAGAAGAGAAACACATTTTTGGCTCCATTTTTGCCAAAACCGTAAGTCATATATAAAGAGAGAGAAAGTGATGCCCTTTTGTATATCATTTATTTGTTTTGCATTATTTACCAAGTAATATAAAATAAAAGATATACAAACTATTATTAAAAAAGAGTCAAAAGCAAAAAGCAATAATGCTTTTCCATCACTTCACCTTTACTTTAAGTCACACCACATCACTTTAATAAAGTGACAACTTGTCATGTCACATCACTCAAAGTGACAAGTGATTTGACAATTGATGCGACTAGTGATTTGACGCTTGATGTGACTTGCGTGCCACCTCGGATTCGAAATGCGAATGCGCTCCGTAATCACTCTCGGGCTCGGGTTCGCTAATTCCAAATTAACGAATTTTCCGTCGCGTCGTAATTAATGATTACGCCTAGCGAATTCACTATTCACGTCGCTAACGAATTAATTCTAAATTAATTCGTTCGCCCGAATTAAAATCTAATTTCAATTCCGCGTCGAAATCTAATTTCGTTATAATATATCGAATATATTAATTTATCGATTAATTCTAAATTAATCGTTCTCTCTCTTTAATTAATATTTTATCCCAGATAAAATATCTCCGTAATTAATCCCAGATTAATTTTCTCTCTCATCGAATTAATCCCAGATTAATTAAAGTGCGAGTCATACGTCATCGGTGAATCTTCAGGAACCGACCCATGAGATCTCCGGATATGTTGGCAGTAAATACGGTCGTCGGACTATCCGAACACGTAAGTACCTCGTACTACGTTTATACCGATTTACAAGACAGGGTTGGCTTCTAGCAAAGCGCCATGCCTACCCAATTCTCCAGAAATATTCTTACAGGAATATATAGATCTGTATCAAGCGTAGTATACTAAGTATTGTGTGTATCGGCCCATATCGGATAATCACGTGCTAGGGCTGGGGCTGGATAAGTGTCTGCCCCGTCCGAAGCACATATCGGATGTCTGGTAACATAGTCTCTATAATCGGATATACATGACCTGGTCACAATATCCCGATTGGTTGCGCAACACTCAAGAGCACTAGTAGTACCGTATCCTGCGTGACATCATCTCCAATATGACTGAAGTGACACTTCCGTCTTGACATCACACCCAATACTCTACGACTCTCTGATAAATCCAGAAGTGGTGTACACAAGAACCGGTCAAAGCCCCCAACCACCAAAACCAAAGTTTATCGATTATCGTAAGTATTAGCGATGCAAGTCTCAGGTTAAGACTATACACACCTACCTTGATTTCGGCCTCCCATAGACACATAGTCATAATACCAATGGGATTCCGAGGGGTCTATCCAGAGCGAAGCTGTTTCCCGTACCATCGGTGAAACACGACCTCCTATCGCACTTGCATAAGTATCCAATACTTATATATATGAGAACTATGCCGTTGTGCCCTCACAACGCGCACAAGTGCAATACTAGCCTATTCCGCATTATCGATGTCCAGTCTCGATAATACCACGGCTAGGGATATTTAATGATTAATCCTTCGTGGACTGATACTGTCTCATATCATCTCAATCCAAGAACTAATCATAGGGACCTCTCTTCATTTATATATCTATGGTGATCTAATCACAAATGATGAGAGTGCAATTTCCTTATTACATAGTTAATTTGCTACAACAACACAATGTTCTGTGCAAATAGTGACGCTATGGGTCATATTATCCAACAGTAGTGGACTGCACGGTTTTGGGTGTCTTTGTGTCTCCAAGATTCGGCCATTGAAGACACCATGGAAGCTCCAAGCTTCAAGCTTCAAAAAGGGATTCCAAGCTCACAAGAACACTTCCCTATCACCTTTGTATAACCCAAGGTGTGCTAGCACTAGATTTCTTTCATGCTTCTCACGCCCAAGCCAAGATTGGAGAAGAAGATGAAGAAATTTGGCTCAAAGCCGTGAGAGGAAGAAGAACCATTTTGGCTCCAAAATTCTCCAAAACCGTGAACTACTAAAGGAGAGAGAGAATAATAGTTTTTTGTATATGTTTTTATTATTATCTTATTTACCAAATCAATAAAATAATGGGTTATTTACGTTTTACTACTAAAGTTATGATCAAATAACAATTGGATACTATGAATATTAACATATTACATTTTACTACTAAACTTATAAAAAATTAACATTTTACTACTTTTCCATCCAAACCGTTAGTTGACCGTTAGTTGACCGTTAGTTGACCATGACATCATATTGACATCCTAAGGATAAAAGAGTCTTAACACACATATTATTATAAATTATAAATATTCTAAAAAAAATTAAGGGTAATGACGTCATTATGAAAGGAAGAACAAAAATAAAACCCTAAAGTATAACAATATCTCTTTTATTGTTATACTTTAAAGTATTTTGGTTATTATGAGAATTTTAATTATTAAATTATTTGATAAATTAAATTCTTTATTTTATTGGGTTATATGGATAATTTAGAGATTGAAGTATTTTTATAAATGTGATTGTTGATTGTATTTCTTTTATTGTTATATATAGATTTAGATATGTTTTTTAAAGGGTATAATTATAATTTTCACTTTTTTTTATTGAGGATAAAATGGTCTTTTTAAAGGTCAACTAACGGTTTGGATGGAAAAGTAGTAAAATGTTAATTTTTTTAAGTTTAGTAGTAAAATGTAATATGTGTAATATTCATAGTACCCATTGTTATTTGATTATAACTTTAGTAGTAAAACGTAAATAACCCTAAAATAATCATATACCACTTTTTATTTCTTTCAAAAAGTAAAGTCAAAAAACAAAAGCAAAAAGCAAAAAGCAAAAGCAAAAGATGCTTTTCAACACTCACATTACTTCACATCAAGTCACTTTAATAAAGTGACTACATGTCATGTCACATCACTCAAAGTGATAAGTGATTTGACGCATGATGTGACTACCGATTTGACGCTTGATGTGACTTGTGTGCCGCGCTCGAATTCGAAATGCGAATGCGCGCTCAATCACTCTCGGGCTCGGGTTCGCTAATTCCAAATTAACGAATTTCCGTCGTGTCGGAATTAAATGATTACCCCTATCGAAATCATTATTCACGTCGCTAACGAATTAATTCTAAATTAATTCGTTCGCCCGAATTAAAATCTAATTTTAATTTCGAGTCGAAATCCAATTTCGTATAATATATCGAAATTATTTTTTATCGATTAATTCCAAATTAATCGTTCTCTCTCTTTTATTAAATTTTATCCTAGATAAAATATCTCCGTAATTAATCCCATATTAATTTTCTCTCTCATCGAATTAATCCCATATTAATTATAGTGTGAGTCATACATCATCGGTGAATCTTCAGGAATCGACCCATGAGATCCCCGGATATGTTGGCAGTAATACGATCGTCGGACTATCCGAAAACGTAAGTACCTCGTACTGCGTTTATACCGATTTACAAGACAAGGTTGGCTTCTAGCAAAGCGTCATGCCTACCCAATTCTCCGAAAATATCCTTACAGGAATATATGATCTATATCAAGTGTAATATATCATAGTATTGCGTATTTCTGTCTAGTATCAGATGATCAAGTGCTAGGCCTGGGGCTGGAATTGTGTCTGCCCCGTACGAAGCACATATCGGATGTCTGGTAACTAGTCTCTATAATCGGATATACATGACCTAGTCATAATATCCCGATAGCTCGAGCATTTAAGAGAACGAGTTCTGTATCCTACATGACCATCATCTCCACTATAACTGGAGTGATACTTCCGTCTTGACATCACACCCAACACATTACGATTCTCAATATACCCAAAATTGGCGCACACAGAACCGGTTAAAGCCCTGGACGACCTCAACTAAAGTATATTGATTGTCGTAAATATTAGCGGTGCAAGTCTCAGGTTAAGACCAAATACACCTACCCTGATTTCGGACGGACTCCATAGACACATAGTCATACTACCAATGGAATTCCGAGGGGGTCTATCCAGAGGGAAGCTGTTTCTCATACCATCGGTGAAACACAACCTCATATTACACTTGCATGAGTATCCTATACCCAAATATTTGAGAACTATGTCTTTGTGTCCTCACAAACGCTCACAAGTGCAATACTAGTCTTTTATGTATTTATCGATGTCCAATTTCGATAATACTCTGACTAGGGATATTTAACGATTTATCCTTCGTGGACTAATATTGTCTCATATCATTCTCCGTCCAGGAACAAATCATAGGGACCTCTCATCATTTATACATCTAGGTGATCTAATCACAAATGATAAGAGTGCAATCTCCTCTGTCACATAGTTAATTTGTACAACAACAACCGTGATCTGTACAAATAGTGACGCTATGGGTCATAATTGTCCAACAATCTCCCACTTGGCCTATAGCCAGTCACTCGAGTGTCTTACACCCGAACTATGTATGGTTGGCTCAAACTGCTGAGAAAAGGCTTTCGTCAGCGGATTTTTATGATTATCATCTGATACGAGTTACTCGATCATCACATCGCTACGATGTAATGATCCGAACGAATCAGATGAATGGTCGAAGTTTATATCTGGATCTTTGATGAGACCATTAATTCTTTAGCCTATGCTGACGCCTAGCTAAGCTGCTAACAGAACTATATCTAATCCAATTAGATTTGTTATTGACCCAGATGGCTTCTATTGCTACCAGCTCAGCTGCTGCAATTAATCCGCATTTGTTGTTTATTCGGTAACAGTATCTTACTTGGAAGATTTTCAGCTCACTGTACCGTTATTCAAACTGTATAGTACCGTTTGTGACTTTTAGTCGTCTTTATCGGTTATAGGAAACTTGCTACAGTGACCCCAGTCACTTCAAGTTCTCATTCTCTATAGAGTAAGACAGCATCCTTAGTTCTCTAAGATACTAACGGATGTTTTTAACATCAATCCGGTGACTTTCACTCGGATTGGCCTGTTTGTGAATTCATATGCTCAAAGCGTATGAAACACCAGGTCTTGTACATTTTTCAATGTACGGTTTCTCGGAGAGTATTCGAAAGCCAAGCTTTCGCCGATATTTATTTTATGGGAATATCATTTCCAAGAAATGACATATTATCATTATTTTATAGGACAGCCACTACTAGTGCGCTCCCACTAACCCCTTTATTTACACAAGAATCATTTCGTTTTGAATTAAATCATACACCATTATGATTACATCAAAACGATAATTCCAAGAACCTAACGCTTGCTTCAATCCAATCATGGATCGAATAAAAAGCATTATCCAAATGGATTTACCGTGGCAACAGGTAAGAGGTTGAATCGTAATCAACACAATGTTGATAACGATACCTTTCCGTTAAAAGCCTATCTTTACACGTTGGTATGTTGCCATCTATGTACGTCTTCCTTGAAGACTTATATAGTACCAATAGGCACAATGCCTTGTGGTACATCAACTAGTATCCAAAATGGTTGATTTACATGGAATCCATTTGGATTATATGGCACTTTGCCATAATAAGGGAGTTGATACCTTGTATCACTTACTCATACGTAGTCAGTTGGTATTCCTCTATAAGATAGACATCTTTATAAGGTGAGACCTGAAACCCATACCCCAGGTTATTTTCTGACTCTGTCTGACCTACGTTGTTCTTGTGTATTCGAAGATCAATGGTATAGTTTCATCCTTGATGAACCTTTATGTTCCATTTTGATTCGATGCCTTGAACAGTATTACTCCGATTTTCATCGAGTTATACTATCCTCCCACTGACCACTGCATATCGGTATTCCTCTCAGGAAAACCGCATGGTGAGCAACAATCTGATTGTTCTCTTGTGAGGTGTATAAGTACAATACTTATGGTATCACTAGGATAACCTACAATCGGCACTTATCCTATTTAGGTTTTAGTTTGGTATCATCCAAACATATGCCTAGCATTCCCAAATATTCAGGAATGTGAAACCCTGTTTCTTTTCCTGTTCATATCTAATATGATATCTGTCAAACAGATTTTATGGAAACTTATCAAAATAAGTTCTGCACTGTTTAAAGCTTATCCGTTGAAGGAAATGGTAGCTCAGAGCGACTCGTGATTAACCTTATCATGTCTAACAAAATTTGGTTAATCCGTTTGGACACACCGTCAAACTGACGTGTTCCGGGAGGAGTCCTCTTTGAAAGAATACTATACTCTTTCAGTATACGAGAAACTTATTGCTTAAGTATTTTCCATTACAGTCTTACCGTGACGGTTTAATACTTTAGCTGATCTGTTTGTCTATTTCGTGTCGAAACTGTGAAAGTTTCCGATTTGTGTTTTAAAAGAAACACATAACCATAACGCGATGCCACATCCGTACAGGCCACGAAATATTCATATCCACCTCTAGCCTAGCTAGACATGGGTCCACTTGCTTCACTATGAACTAGGGCTAACAGATCAGTGGCATTTACACTTTTACCAGTAAATAGTGCTATAGACACTTTGCCCAATAAACTAGATTCGTAGACTTTATTTGAATGGAATCAAATTAGTCCTAGTACCCACTATTCGAAAGTGTGGATATACGAGTCTTGTTTGATTGTGTCCCAGACAACAATGCCACAATTAGTTTCTTCTGATCAAATCAGTTTGAGCTATTTATTTGTCATGTTATATATTTGAGATGTTATTTATATTCAAAATATAAATGCTGTTATTCACATCTAATGTGTTTATCTCAATATCATCTTTATATAATAAAACACTTTAGTGTTCTAGAATATAAAGGTACACCCACAGCGGGTTATACGCGATATAGAGATAATGTTTCTAGTCAAACTAGTTACATTTTAACAGTTTCCTAATTTAAGTACACACCCGAATGGCAGTTCCTAAACTTAGGTATCTACGGTTAAAATAGCGACTATCGTCCCGTTTTCAATTCGCAGAGTAATCTCGTCTGAAGTCAGTATTCTACTTAAAGCAGATTCTCCACAACAGTACATATTTATGTATCATACTAAGTATTTAAAATCCAATTTCAATACTAGTTGTGAACATAATTATGACAAATATATTTGAAGTCCGAGCCTTGCTCGTCTTTAATTCCTTCTTAGGATATGTCATTTTATCTCCTATAAGATTATAATGATTTTGCCTTTGCCCGTTTTCAACATTCCAGTCGCCTTTGGCCAAGCCTCGGGTTTCTATAATTGCAAAGTTTGACTTTGTTTCCTTGAGAAGAGTCAATTAATTCTCCAAGAATTATTTATTGTAATTTAATATTTCAAAGATCTAAAAGATCCATGAAAATCCTTCAATTTCATTATCATGCTTTAAGGATCTAATCCTTAATTGTGATACGAAAATTAAGGAGTCTACTATGGATTAAGCACTAAAGTTATCATTACATGAATATTCCAAATATCATGTTCCACTTATTTGCTTAACTCCGAGCTTTAGGCATAATACGTTATTTTATCAAATAAAATAACTTATTATTTTCCAAGACCATCTTGAATTTTATTCCCAATTTGAAAAATCATAGTTTCATTATCATGCTTTAAGGATCTAATCCTTAATTGTGATACGAAAATTAAGGAGTCTACTATGGATTAAGCACTAAAGTTATCATTACACATGAATATCCAAATATCATGTTCCACTTATTTGCTTAACTCCGAGCTTTAGGCATAATACGTTATTTTATCAAATAAAATAACTTATTATTTTCCAAGACCATCTTGAATTTTATTCCCAATTTGAAAAATCATAGTCGTTTAAATACATTTTCACCAAGGATTATGTTTTAAACACTAATATTTCAATTTATCTTGATTCTAATAGTTCAACTATTTAATCAACGTTTGTGGTACTATGTATTATATTGATTATTATATAGTCCAACTATACAATCAAATATAATTTAAATTAATTAACCTCAATTACATGATTACTATAATCCAATTATAAAATCAACTGTAAATCGAAATTAATTAATTCAAATATATTGATTACTATAATCCATTATATAATCAACCATAATACAGTCCAACTGCTTATTAAAAACAACAATTTAAATATTTCTAACTAACATTTAATCAAACGACGAAATAATTTGTGATTGAGCGCGTATGGCGAGTAATTGAACGAATATTGCAAATTCAATTCTTGCCTCCCACTATTTTTCGGCGAGCCTCTAACCCTCTGTCGAGTACTCGGGAAACCGTGTTTCCTAGTGGGCTAGGATCCCATTAAATATCACACAATCTTGACTTTGGCCAACAAATTGTATGATATTAACTAGGTAGATCTCTAATATCAATGGATCCAATCCAATTCCTAGATCCGTTGTAGGACATCCAAGTCCGAAACATATATCTTATAAATGCCAATACATCCAATGTATTACCTACCTTTTTCCTCTGAATCAACTAAGCCTTGGCTTTGGCACAACAAGCTTAATGATCCCAGTTAAGCGGAACCCATTGACCATGGAAAGCTTCGTAATCAATGTCGATGACAAGAAGTGGTCTTGACTTTGGCCAACGAACCACAACTTGGACAAGAAACTGATGGAACAAAGCCTTCGTGATTCAAACACATCTTCGACAGAAAAATGCCTTGACTTTGGCCAACAAACCAATGCCGTCTTAGATCTTGAGTGAGAATCACTCAATGGAAGGAAAGACGCTTAATATTGTTTGAGGGTTTTTCGCGTGTAAATTGGCAACCAATTTATTATCTTTGTTAAGGTCTCGTCATCATACACCCTTAAACATGCATTCTAAACACGTAATAAAGCGTATATGAAATAAAATAATAATGATATGCGGATGGATACTTTACATTGATCCTAGATCAAATCTCTCATTTTCTCTCTCCAAAGCTAGGACATGTATTTACTTCTACCCTTACACTACACTTCTAAAGAAACCTCATTTACATTGAGGGGAATAGGTGAGAAGAGAATACAAAGAGTATAGAGGTGATAAGGCTGGACTCGCAGGTCCAATTAATAAATCAAATTTATTACAATTTCTACCCGACTAATATCCATTCGATATACATTATTCATGCATCGCAACCATGTATTCATACAAGCATGTTATCAATCAATCTAATCCAATTAATTAATCTGATAATTAGTGATCATCCAATGTTCAAACAATGATTTGATTTTTGCTCGAGTCAAACTCGTTTTGCGAATAAGTACTCAAAGTATAAATTCTCGAATTAAATTAAACTACATAATTAAATCCAATTTAATACGCATTTAATTCTAATTCACTATTTAATTTCAAATTAAATATTACACTTTTATATAATAAACCTTTACGATTAAATTCCAATTCAATCGTTATGGGTCTCAAAGCCCGATTAACGTCCAACGTTTATTTAATTAAAGTACAATGGGCTTTTAATTAATTTCTTAAGGCGTGGACTTTTGGTCAACTCAGGTCAAACCGATAACCAAAGTCCAATGCAGGAGTTACCCCATAAGCCTTTAAATTAATTTTGGCCCATTAGGCCCAATTAAATAATTAAGGTCCATTAAGTCATAATTGGACTTTATGGATGCGGTTTTGGGCCTAATTGGATCCAACCAATTTTTCCTAAACCAAACTTTGTACAACAAAGCCCAAAAGCCCAATTACAACTTATAAGGCCCAATTTCCAAAAACAAGCACAATTAATTAACTTATAAAATTCCAAATTCCATATTAATTAACCTAAGTGTAATACACAATTAATTACCCAATTAACATTTCTAAAACATCAATTAGCATAATTAATCATGCACTTTAACAACAAATAGTGTCCAACACAATTTATCAAAATCAAACCCAATTTACATGCTTAAAGTCTCGGTAATTAGGGGTTTTTCAATCCGATTCGGTTTCAATCCAATTGAATCCAAAATCAACATTAAATCATATTCCCGAATGATTTCCAACACATCCAATTTTCAAAATCAAAAAATTCCAAGACAATATGGGCTATACGTATTAGGCCAATATACGCAATTTGGGGAAAATTATTCCAAACTAATTTTCAACAAATTGATCCAATCAATCCTCAATTAAACATACTTTAAGCATTCTAAATCATCCAATTTCATTAAACATGCTCAAAATCAAGTTTACCCAAATTTGTCAATTTTGGCCAACACAAAAATTGGGGAAATTTGTTCCAAACACAATTTCTTCAAATTGATCCAATCAATCATTAATTCAACAACATTTAAGCATACTAATTCATCCAATTTCATCAAATCATGCCCAAATTCGTTTTGCCCAGTTTTAACCCTAACTTTTTCATGCTTGATCAAATCTCAAAGATACCATTGTTGGTTTCTAAATAGGTCCCAAGAACATGAAATCAAGCAAGAATCAAGTGAATACACCAAGGAGTAAGGCGGAAAACATACTCACATTGGTCGGTTTTGATGCAACGAATAACACATGCCATCAATCTTCCTCCAAGCTCACGGCAATGATCCTCCAAGGTAGTCGACTGCTCGGGTTTGGGTGTCTTTGTGTCTCCAAGATTCGGCCATTGAAGACACCGTGGAAGCTCCAAGCTTCAAGCTTCAAAAAGGGATTTAAAGCTCACAAGAACACTTCCATATCACCTTTGTATAACCCAATGTGTGCTAGCACTAGATTTCTTTCATGCTTCTCACGCCCAAGCCAAGATTGGAGAAGAAGATGAAGAAATTTAGCTCAAAGCCGTGAGAGGAGGGAGAACCATTTTGGCTCCAAAATTCTCCAAAATCGTGAACTACTAAAGGAGAGAGAGAATAATAGCTTTTGTATATGTTTTTATTATTATCTTATTTACCAAATCAATAAAATAAATCATATACCACTTTTTATTTACTTTCAAAAAGTAAAGTCAAAAAGCAAAAGCAAAAAGAAAAAAGCCAAAAGCAAAAGATGCTTTCAACTCACATCACTATTCACATCAAGTCACTTTAATAAAGTGACTACATGTCATGTCACATCACTCAAAGTGACAAGTGATTTGACGCATGATGTGACTATCGATTTGATGCTTGATGTGACTTGTGTGCCGCGCTTGAATTCTTAATGCGAATGCGCTTACAATCGGGCTCGGGTTCGGGTTCGGGTTCGCTAATTCCAAATTAACGAATTTTCTGTCTTGTCGGAATTAAATGATTACGCCTATTGAAATCACTATTCACGTCGCTAATGAATTAATTCTAAATTAATTCGTTCGCCCGAATTAAAATCTAATTTTAATTCCGCGTCAAAATCCAATTTCGTATAATATATCGAATATATTATTTTATCGATTAATTCCAAATTAATCGTTTTCTCTCTTTTATAAATATTTTATCCTAGATAAAATATCTCCGTAATTAATCCCAGATTAATTTTCTCTCTCATCGAATTAATCCCAGATTAATTATAGTGCGAGTCATACATCATCGGTGAATATTCGGGAAGCGACCCATGAGATCCCCAGATATGTTGGCAGTAAATACGGTCGTCGGACTATCCGAACACGTAAGTACCTCGTACTACGTTTATACCGATTTACGAGACAAGGTTGGCTTCTAGCAAAGCGCCATGCCTACCCAATTCTCCGGAAATATCCTTACAGGAATATATGCTCTATATCAAGCGTAGTATATCGTAGTATTGCATATTTCTGTCCAGTATCGGATGATCACGTGTTAAGCCTGGGGCTGGAATTGTGTCTGCCCCGTACGAAGCACATATCGGATGTCTGGTAATTAGTCTCTATAATCAGATATACATGACCTAGTCATAATATCCCAATAGCTCGAGCATTTAAGAGAACGAGTTCAGTATCCTACATGACCACCATCTCCACTATGAGTAGAGTGATACTTCCGTCTTAACATCACACCCAACACACTACGATTCTCAATATACCCAGAATTGGAGTACACAGAACCGGTTAAAGCCCTGGACGACCTCAACTAAAGTATATTGATTGTCGTAAGTATTAGTGGTGCAAGTCTCAGGTTAAGACCAAATACACCTACCCTGATTTCGGACTTCCATAGACACATAGTCATACTACCAATGGAATTCCGATGGGGTCTATCCAGAGCGAAGCTGTTTCTCGTACCATCGGTGAAACACAACCTTCTATTACACTTGCATGAGTATCCTATACCCAAATATATGAGAACTATGCCGTTGTGTCCTCACAAACGCGCACAAGTGCAATACTAGTCTTTTACGTATTTATCGATGTCCAATCTCGATAATACTCTGACTAGGGATATTTAACGATTTATCTTTCGTGGACTAATATTTTCTCATATCATTCTCCGTCCAGGAAAAAATCATAGGGACCTCTCATCATTTATATATCTAGGTGATCTAATCACAAATGATAAGAGTGCAATCTCCTCAGTCACATAGTTAATTTGTACAACAACATCGTGATCTGTACAAATAGTGACGCTATGGGTCATAATTGTCCAACAGGGGGCACCCGGAGAACCAAGATACTTAGGTCGGAAAATCAGTGAGATTTGGGCAAAAATATTAGGAGACCAGTCTCGAGATAGAATGAGCTCATGTCGACGCCTCAGGATAATCAAGTTCAAGAGAGGAAGTCATCTGTCCAAGTCAACCATATCGCATGGGGGACATTGTGCACCCCCCTGAACAGACCTCTGGCCCAAATAGTATGGGAAATCTAGGATAAAGGTCTATTGGCCGAGCCTGACATGAGTATGTTCTCGATTGAGGAGGGAAACAACATGGCTTATTATATGTACCATAATGTAAGGGGACATGCCACGAATGGATGCAGAGACCTGCATGAGTAGGTGGAAGACCTGGTAAAAAAAAGACTACCTGGACGAATGCATAGACCAAGTGGCTGTGAAGGCCGGCCAATGGGGATAGTGACAGTCAGCAGGTCGGATACTTGTAATGCTGAGATGTTGAGAGGATATTTTCAGTAGATTCTCTCTTATAATGACCCTCAAAGAGTTGTAAGAAGGGCAGTAGATCCCAAGAATATGAGTAAGACTTTCCATTTCTTAAATAAACACTTGTTTATCCATTCTTGTTTTTTATGGCCCATATAGAGGCCAAGGTATTTTATGGCTCGGGTCTGTTTTAGTACCGCCGAGACCGAGATATTTTTATGGCTTGAGTCTGCTTTAGTACCGTCGAGGCTGAGGTGTTTTGATGGCTCAAGTCTTCTTTAGTACCGGCGAGGCTGAGGTGTTTTTATGGCTCGGGTCTGCTTTAGAACCACCGAGGCCGAGATGTTTTGATGGCTCGGGTCTACTTTCGTACCGTTGAGGCCGATGTGTTTTATGGCTCGGGTCTGCTTTAGTACTACCGAGGCCGAGGTGTTTTGATGGCTCAGGTCTACTTTAGTACCGTCGAGGCCGAGGTTTTTATATGGCTCGGTTCTGTTTTAGTACCACTGAGGCCGAGGGGGTCTGCTTTAGTACCACCGAGGCCTTATTATATTCGTTGGCATGAGGTCAGATTTTCTTCCTCATGACCAAATGTTATTGGCACAATGAGAGAACATTCCCTTGTAACCAAGTTTTTATTTATGGTTCAGGGTTGGGTAACGTCTCGCCGATGGCTTATTATCTTCGATTAGCACGAGGTTGGGTTACGTCCCTCCAAAGCCCTATTATTGTTAATGGCCAGGTGTTATTATCTTTTGTGATACAAGACTTTACAGAACATTCCTTCTGGAATCTCGAATTAGAGGGCATGGCCTGGAAGAGGAAAATAGAGATGGTGAAACCTATCTCAGATTTTTGACTAAGGGTCAACCAGTACTGATTCAGGTCGTTATCGGATGTCCAAGTGTTGAAAAGGTACCACAAGACATCAGATTAAAGCAATATGAGGTGCCTATGAGAGTATCAGTTTGAGGAAATCAGATTGGTCTTCGGTCTCGCGCACCACCATCTTTTTTATAGTTCCCGACATCAACATGCTAACTCGTTGATACTGAGAACTAGGGGATGGATATTGATGGTGATTTTTCACCCCCAAGAAATCAGCATCCCGATGAAGGGCAAGAAAAGAATTTTCCACCTATGATGATGATTTTTTATTATTAACAGAGAAAAAACCCAAGGTCCTCGTTAGGGCGAGATTAGGCAGAAGGGCTCAAGCTTGAGGCGCAGAATTGATCCGATCAGAGGAGGTCATGATCCGACCAGAGGAGATCATGTTCCTACCAGAGGAGGTCATGATCCGACCAGATGAGGTCATGATCCGACCAAAGGAGATCATGATCGGACCAGATGAGGTCATGATTCGACCAGATGAGGTCATGTGCATCATCCATAAAGCTGGGATGTGACTATAGCAACTTGCAAGGTGATCCTTTGACGCACGCCACCGCGTGGACGAATGATACTGGCTGTCATTATAATTGTTGAGTGTGACATTATATAAAACAAAGTGATTTGATGGGGAGTCAGATGGCAGGCTTGCTTTCTGCGAGACAGTTGGGGCAGAGAGCCTGTCAATCGGCCGGAAATTCACGTGGCTGACGTCATAGAAATATGGGAATAATGTTGTATTTTTCTTAATATATAACAGGAGGGTAGTCTCATTTGTATAGGTTGGTTAGCAAAAATCTCAAAAAAAATCACTTGCAAAAACACTAAAAAAAAAACAAACAAACAAACAAACAGCTCGGTAGAACTTGACCACCTTTGAAAAGAGATCGGTCGAGCTCATTATGGTAATAAAATCAACACTCTACTTTGTTCCCGTGGACATTGACTGGATCATCCCGCCGAACCACGTAAAACCGTCTTGTCGATTTTGTGTTTGATTCGTCTTTTGCTAAATTTGATTTTGGTCCCCCTATAACCAAACAAATTCACGATTG
>SKCR01049181.1:0-76347 GCA_019454045.1 Zanthoxylum bungeanum
CCAAAGATCATGTTCCACTATTTGCTCAACTGCGGGTTTAGGCCCAAGAGGTTTCTCTATCAAATAAAGTAACTTCTCAGTTCTCAGGACTATCCTAAGATTTTATTCCCAATCTGAAAATTAAAGCCGTTTAAAGACATTTTTACCCAAGTTTATGTTTTAAACGCTAATCTTTCAGTTATCTTGATTGCTATAGTCCAACTATCCAATCAACGATTTCAAGTACTATTTAATATAATGATTACTATAGTCTAACTATATAATCAACTATAATTTAATTATTTAAATTCAAATATATTGATTACTATAATCCAATTATATAATCAACTATTATTTGAAATAGTTTGAATACAGTCCAACTGTTTTAATTAAAACAATAATTAAATATTAGTCCAACTAATATATTTATTTATTAATGACGAAAAATGAAATGAGCGCGTATTGGCAAGTATCTAAACGAAATTGCAAATTTAATACTTTCCTCCCACTATTTTTCGGCGAGCCTCTAACCCTCTGTTGAGTACTCGAGAAACCTTGTTTCCTAGTGGGCTAGGATCCCGTTAAATAACACACAACCTTGACTTTGGCCAACAAATTGTATGATATTTAACTAGGTAGATCTCTAAGATCAATTGGATCTCATCCAATTCCTAGATCCAGTAGGTGGACATCCGAGTCCGAAACATATATCTTATATATGCCAATATATCCAATATATTCCCTAACCTTTTTCCTCTGAATCAACTAAGCCTTGGCTTTGGCACAACAAACTTAATGATTCCAGTTAAGTGGGACCCATTGACCTTGGAAAGCTTCGTAATCGATGTCGATGGACAAGAAGTGATCTTGACTTTGGCCAACAAATCACAACTTGGACAAGACACCGATATGGAACAAAGCCTTCATGATTCAAACACATCCGCGATGGAGAAAGGCCTTGACTTTGGCCAACAAACCAGTGCCAATCTTGGATCTTGAGAATGAATCATTCAATGGAAGGAAAAACGCTTAATATATGTTGAGGGTTTTTCGCGTAATTGGCAACCAATTAATTATCTTTGTTAAGGTCTCATCATACACCCTTAAACATGCATTCTAAAAACATAATAAGGCGCGTAAATAAATTTAATAATGATATGCGGATGGATATTTAAAACACTTGTTCCTAGAACAAATCTATCCCTTTCCTCTCTCCCGCTAGCACAAATCTTACTTCTACCCAATTACATAACACTTCTAAAGAAACCACATTTACATTAAGGGGAATATGTGAGAAGAGAAATACAAAGAGGTAATAGACTGGACACGCATGTCCAATTTAATAAATTCTAAATTTATTACAATAATTTCCAAAATTGCCCTCACCCGTCTAATATCCATCCGATATTCATTATTCATACATCACATCCATGTATTCACATAAAGCATGTTATCAATCAATCTAATCCAATTAATTAATCTGAAATTAATGACCATCTGTAGGCACTGCATTTTTACACATAAGTCCCTATAATGAGTCTCATTTTGGAGACACTACCTTTTAAGTCACGGAGGTCACGGAAAACGGACATCGGAAGGGGGAATTCAGAATAAACAAGTTCACTGTTTTCGTTGGTGCTGCGTTCGTTACTTCGTTCGAACGTCAGGCAGATTGCGGACGTTCGTGCCGCGTTCGAGGAAGCGTTCGAACGGTGTCGGTAATTCTGGTTTTGCTGCTAGCCTCGCACCCCAACCCAATTAGCCCCCCAAAGCCCATAAAACACATCCCAAATTAAATAAATAAATATTAATTAAAACATTAACTAAATAAGATAATAATTAAATTAATTAAATAATTAAATAAAACATTTACCAAACTTAAACTAAAATCATGCCTAATTTAAATAATTCATATACTAAAATTAAAATAAGATATGCCTAATTAAAATCAATCAACCAATTATATTCCCAATCAAATATGTATTCTTCCTAACTTAAAATATTGTATTCCTAAACCAAGCCAATCAAATATTCAACCTTCCTAATCCAAACCAAATCAAATCCCTTGCTTTCCTTGTCCAACACCAAATCAAATCCTCCCTTTAATGCCAAATCCCTTCCTTGTGAGACAAGGAGTAGCCCTAGCCATTTTCTATATAAACAACCCCTAACCAAGACATCCAACCTCCTAGCTCATTCATACAAGAAAAGCCTCCCTTAGCTCTCCATTCCCTCATTACCAAATTACAGCAGCCCCTACACCTCATAAAACAGCCCCCAAACCACACCATAACATCACCGAAAATCACACCCAAAACAGTAGCCAAAACATCCCAAAAACAGTAACTAAAATACAGCAGCAAAAGATGGAGAACGACAACCCAAAACAGTAAGACAACGAACGAGAACAGTAAACCAGTGAACCGGAAGAGTTGCGGAGCATCCACCCTTCCGACGATCGTGTACCGTACATCCGAGAGGTGATTTAAAAGGTTAGACCTGAGGGCACTTTTTCATTAGTTTATATTCGTTTCTTTTATTATTGAATTCTATTCGCATGAGAGTCGTTTATGGATGCATGTTGTGGCTTGAATGAAATGGAAGAGTGTCGTCTCTTGTGGTATATAGGATGGAAACCCAGACGTAAATTCCGTAGCCGAATCCGAATGGACGGTAGTGCGGTCTGTACTTGGGATACAACTCCACGTACCACTTGAGTAAACGGCACCTTCTCTTGTTTTGTGTTGCTTTGGTTTATCTATTTCTTGTTACTTAAATTCTGTATGTCGCTTATTTGTGTATGATATAATCGAGTGCATGGGCTCAGTAAGTGCGATGAAAGGTCCCCTAATCGGAAGGGTTAAAATCCTTCACCACGATGCTTTGCCGCACCGATTGATGTGTGTTCGGTTGAATGCGAGATACGTTCAATCGGACACATTACGTTTAATACTATTGCTTTTAACTTTTTGTATGCATGATTCAATCGAGCGCATGGGCTTAGTAAGTGGAATGAAAGATCCCCTATGGGGAAGGGTTAAAACCCTTTACCACGATGCTTTGCCGCGCCGGTTGACGTGTGTTCGGTTGGATGTAAGATGTGTTCAATCGGGCATACTTGGTTTGATATGATTGTCTTTATGTTTGTATGTATGATGTGATGCGACGCGCATGGGCTTAGTATGTTGGTCTAAAGGTCCCCTCTTTGAGAGATCAAGAGCCCCAAAAGGCCGCCTTTACGGCAGTACTTCGCCGCGCCCCTTTATTTTGTTGTTTATGTATTGCGTCCCATTTCATGCATCAGGTCTGTTCCCGTTCGAACGCGTTTACGAACGCAACTCGAACGCGCATGCATTTTGCCTTATCATGCATCAGGTCTCATCTCCGTTCGAACGCGTTCACGAACGCCATACGAACGTGAGCATTCTGTTTCATTTCTGTTCGAACGCGTTCACAAACGCCACACGAACGTGAGTATTCTGTTTCATTTCCGTTCGAACGCGTTCACAAACGCCATACGAACGTGTGCATTCTGTTTCATTTCCGTTCGAACGCGTTCACAAACGCCATACGAACGTGAGCATTCTGTTTCATTTCCGTTCGAACGCGTTTACAAACGCTACTCGAATGAGAACCTTCTGTTTACCGTTCGAACGCGTCTACAAACGCTACACGAACGCACACGGTAAACAGATCCTCTTGCATCACGTTACGACATGTCCATCTTAGCATATGGTTACCCCTTTGTACGCTATGCATTTGTATTACCTCTCTAGTTGTCTATTTCTGTTATGCGCCTACAATATTATTTGTCGTCATTTTGATTTCCTTTACATTACACGCAAATGTTACCATGACTGTTTGTGTTTATATTTACATGAATGATTGAATTCTTATGACGTTATGTGCTTGTTGTTGCAAAGGCCTACTTTTGAGCATGTGAATTTGGCAATAAGATTTGGTTTCATGTATGTTAGATGTAAACTATACTTTCAAGCATGTGAATTTAGGATTGTGTTGCACTTGGAAATATATGTCATAGGCTTGGTTGGATTATTGCATAAATCTTTACATTACAAGTTGCATAAGTAAGGGACCATTCCGAACCCAATGGTTTGAGGTCTTCCCTTGCGAGGGGTGAGTGCGGCCTTAAATCTTTGTCCCGGTTCACACCGGGTGGCGACTCCATTACTCTCCGGTTTAGTCCCCCGTGGCTACTCCGTACTCCCAACTAGGCCCCCGAGCCTGGAACAGCATGCGTCGTCCAGATTCCTGTGTGTTCCCACACCATCCAATGTTCAAACAACGATTTGATTTGCGCGAGTCAAACTCGTTTTAAGAATAAGAACTCAAAGTACGAATTCTTGAATTATATTAAACTACAACATTAAATCCAATTTAATTTGTATTCAATACTAATTCAATATTTAATTCTAAATTAAATAATTACATTTTATTAATGAGACTTTGCGACTTAGATTCTAAATCTAATCATTACGGGTCTCAAAGCCCAATTAACATCCAATGTCAATTTAATTAAAGTCCAATGGGCTTTCAATTAATTTCTTAAGGCATGGACTTTGGTCAATATGGGTCAAACCCAAATACCAAAGCCCATTTAAGGAATCACCTGTATTTGCCAAGAAACCAATTTAGGCCCATTAGGCCCAATTAAATTATTAAAGGCCCATTTAATTATATTTGGACTTTATGGATATGGTTTTCGGCCCAATTGGATCCAACCAATTAACCTAAACCATACTTGGCCCAACCAAGCCCATTAAGCCCAAATACAACTTTTCAAGCCCAATTCCAAATTTAGCCCAATTAATTAAATTACAAAATTTCAAATTTCACAATTAAATTAATCTAAAGTGTATAGCCATAATTAATTAACCAAATTAACATTTCCAAAATACCAATTTACATAATTAATCATGCTAATCATCATCAACACATGTCCAACATTATTGAATCAAAAAGTCACGACATTTTAGGGTTTTTAGTTCAATTTCGATTTCAATCCAATTGAATCCTAAATCAACATTTCCCAAGTCATTCAAACTCATCCAATGATTCAAAAAACAAAATCACCATGACATTTAGGGCACACAAGTTTCGGCCAAGCCAAAATATTGGGGAAAATTTGATCCAATTCAATTTTCATCAAATTGATCATGGATAACACTATGTTATCATCATTCAAGCATACTCAAACAATCAATTTCATCCAAACATGCTCAAATTAATTTTACCCAATTTTACCCTAAATCTAATTTCATGCTTAAATAAGGCTCTGATACCATTGTTGGGTTTCTAATATAGTCCCAAGATCATTCAAGCAATGAAAACAATGTGAATACAATAAAGAAGTATGGCGGAATCATACTTACAATGAACGGATTTGCGATGCGAAGAACACAAAACGTTTGCTCATCCATGAAGCTCTCGGCAATGGCCTTCTTTGTGCTCCTTTGATTTTCGGTCAACCTCCATGGAAGTCCTCCAAGCTCCAAGCTTTGTAAATGGTGATTCCATGCTCAAGGGTTTGTTTCCCTATCACATTTGGATGACTCTTTAGTGTGCTAGCACTTGGAAAAATTTACCACAAATCTTCCTTTGCTTGTTCTTGTTCTCGGCATTTTCAAAAATGGAGAACACATTCTTAAACGAGTTGGACTCGCGCAAATCAAATCGTTGTTTGAACATTGGATGATCATTAATCAAAGATTAATTAATTGGATTAGATTGATTGATAACATGCTTTCTGTGAATACATGGATGTGATGTATGAATAATGTATATCGGATGGATATTAGATGGGTGAGGGCAATTTTGGAAATTGTTGTAATAAATTTAGAATTTATTGAATTAGACCTGCGAGTCCAGCCTTTATCTCTCGATTCTTTGTAATTCTCTTCTCACATATTCCCCTCAATGTAAATGAGGTTTCTTTAGAAGTGTTATGTAATTGGGTAGATATTAGAATTGTGCTAGCCGGGGAGAGGAAATTGAGTGATTTGTTCTAGGAATAATTTGTGAGATATCCATCCGCATATCATTATTAATTTATTTATCGCGCCTTATTATGCTTTTAAAATGCATGCTTAAGGGTGTATGATGAGACCTAATTAGAGATAATTAATTGGTTGCCAATTACGCGAAAAACCCTCAACAAATATTAAGCGATTTCCTTCCATTGAGTGATTCTCTCTCAAGATCCAAGATTGGCACTGGTTTGTTGGCCAAAATCAAGACCTTTGTCCATCGCGGATGTGTTTGAATCATGAAGGCTTTGTTCCATATCGCATGTCTTGTCCAAGTTGTGATTTGTTGGCCAAAGTCAAGATCGCTTCTTGTCTATCGACATCGATTACGAAGCTTTCCAAAGTCAATGAGTCCCTCTTAATTGGAATCATTAAGCTTGTTGTTCCAAAGCCAAGATTTAGTTGATTCAGAGGAAAATGTTAGGGAATATATTGGATAGATGGGCATATATTGGATATATGTTTCGGACTCGGATGTCCACCTACTGGATCTAGGAATTGGATGAGATCCAATTGATCTTAGAGATCTACCTAGTTAAGTTTCATACAACTTGTTGGCCAAAGTCAAGGTTGTGTGTTATTTAACGGGATCCTAGCCCACTAGGAAACTAGGTTTCCCGAGTACTCCAAAGAGGGTTAGAGGCTCGCCGAAAAATAGTGGGAGACAAGTATTAATTTTTCAATTTCGTTTAGATACTTGCCAATACGCGCTCATTTCATTTTTCGTCATTATTTATTAATAAATATATTAGTTGGACTAATATTTAATTGTTGTTTTAATTGAACAGTTGGACTGTATTCAAACTACTTCATTTATAGTTGATTCTATAATTGGATTATAGTAATCAATATATTTGAATTTAACCAATCAAATAGTAGTTGATTATATAGTTAGACTATAGTAATCATTATATTTGATTGTACCCGAAATCATTGATTGGATAGTTGGACTATTGGAATCAAGATAACTGAAAGATTAGCGTTTAGAACATAATCCTGGGAGAAAATGTCTTTAAACGACTCCAATTTTCAGATTGGGAATAAAACCTCAGGATAGTCCTGGGATCTGAGAAGTTATTCTATTTGATAGAGAAACATCTCGGGCTTGAGCTCGAAGTTGAGCGAATAGTAGAGCATGAGCTTTGGAAGACTCATGGTGATGATAACTTTAGTGCTCAATTCTTTATGCTTGATGCAATGACACTTTAATTTTATCGTCAAAACTAAGGATTAGATCCTTATACCATGATGTTGAAATTAAAGGATCTTCATAGATATATTCTTAGATCTTAGAAGTAAGAATTGAAAAAGAAGCTCTTTCGCTCGCATATGTCAGAGGGTACATCTGACGAGCACTAGGTGTTGCAGATGATTGCTGACATCGAACAGCTAAGGTTAGCTGGGCAATACCTTCGAGACCGAGACTTCCAAAAATTTGATCTTAGAGTCTCTGCTCGAAAGCTGGGGCAGGTTCATTATGAACCAAGAGAAAACTCTTGGAGAGTTGATGGCTATGCTTAAGGAGGTAGAGCTAGAGCTTCTAAAAGGGGCAAAGGCAAAATCGTCACACTATTCTAGGAAGACAAATGACATATCCCAAGATGTCTGCCTAAATTGTGGCAAACGGGGTCACTGGAAGCGTGACTGCCGTATGGACAAGGCAGACATGAAGGAAGTGAAGACGGACAAGGATCCGGCTTCATGTATGTTTGTTATAAACATGTGCACTGCTGGTTTTAAAATTGGATTTTAGATACTGGATGTGGTACATAAATATATGTACTGATGTGCGGAATCTGCTGATTAGCAGGAGACTGGCTTCAGTTGAGATCGACCTATGAGTCGGAAACGGGACGAGAGTCGTTGTTTTAACCGTAGAAACCTAAGTTTTGGAACTGCCATTGGGGCATGTACTTAAATTAGGAAACTGTTATAATGTACCTATTTTGACTAGAAACATTATCTCTATATCTAAGTTTAACCCGTTGCGGGTATACCTTTATATTCTAGAACACTAAGTGTTTTGTTTATAAAGATGATATTGAGATAAACACATTGGATGTGAATAACAGTATTTATATTTTGAATATAAATAAATCTTAAACATATAACATGACAAACAAATAGCTCAAACTAAATTAATCAGATGAGACTTATTTGTGGCATTGCTGTCTGGGACACATTAACAAAACTCGTATATCCACACTTTCGAAGAGTGGGTACTAGGACAGATTTGATTCTAATTCAAATGATGTCTACGAATCTAGTTTATTAGGCAAAGTGCCTAAAACACCTTTTACTTAGTAAAAGTGCAAGTGCCACCGATCTGTTAGCCCTTGTTCATTGTGATGTAAGTGGGCCCATGTCTAGCTAGGCTAGAGGTGTACATGAATACTTTGTAACCTTTACGGATGTGGCATCGCGTTATGGTTATGTGTTTCTTTTGAAACATAAATCGAAAACTTTTTATAAATTCAAAGAGTTTCGACACGAAGTAGATAGACAGACCGAATAAAGTATTAAACCGTCACGGTTAGACCATGGTGGAAAATACATAAGCAATAAGTTTCTAGACTATTTGAAAGAGTATGGTATTTTTTCATAGTGGACTCCTCCCGGAACACATCAATTTGACGGTGTGTCCGAACAAAGAAACTGAACCTTATTGGACATAGTAAGGTTAATGATGAGTCGCTCTGAGCTACCAATTTCCTTCTGAGGATACGCATTAAACAGTGCAATACTTATTTTGAATAAGGTTCCATGAAAATCTGTTAGACAGACTTCATATTAGATATGAACAGGAAAGAAACCGGGTTTTCTCATTCCTGAAGATTTGGGATTGCTGGGCATATGTTTGGATGATACCAAACTAGAACCCAAATCGAATAAGTGCCTAATTTGCAGGTTATCCTAGGGAAACCAAAGTATAGTACTTATACAACTCACAAGAGAACAATGTAATTGTTGCTCTACATGCAGTTTTCCTAAAAGGAATTCCTAAATGCAGTGGTAAGTGGGAGGAAAGTAAAACAAGATGAAAATTTGAGTAATACTGTTCCAGGCACCGAGTCCTCATGGAACAAAAATAGTTCATCAGGGATGAAAACTGTACCACAATCTTCAAATACACATGAACCTTGCAAGTCGGAGAGAGTCAGAAAAAAACCTAGGAGGTATGGGTTTCTGATCTCATCTCGTAAAGATGTCAATCTTATTGAGGAACACGAACCGGCTACATATGAGGAAGTGATACAAGGTATCGACTCCCTATTATGGAAAAGTGCCATGATGTCCGAAATGGATTCCATGTATGCCAACCAAGTTTGGATACTGGTTGATGTACCGGAAGGCATTGTGCCTATTGGTACTATATGAGTCTTCAAGGAAGACATACATGGATGACAACATACAAATGTACACAGCTAGGCTTGTACATAAAGGGTATCGTCAACGACATAGTGTCGACTAAGACGAAATTTTTTCACTTGTTTCCATGATTAAATCCATTTGGATAATACTTGCTAATGTTGCATATTTCATTTATGAAATATGGCACATGGTACGTCAAAATCGCTTTCCTTAAATGGAAACCTTTTGGATGATGTTTACAATATCTTGACGATTTTGTCATACCAAAACATGCAAACAAGGTTTGCAAGTTAAATCGATCCATTTATAGATTAAAGCAAACATTGTGTTCTTGGAACTAAAGATTTGATAAGATCATAATGATATATGATTTAATTCAAAATGAAGATAATTCTTGTGTATATAAGAAGGTTAGTGAGAGCGCACTGACAATGATTGTCCTATATATTAATGACATGTCATTTCTTGGAAATGACATTCCCATAAAACAATCGGTGAAAGCTTGGCTTTCATGAAAATTCTCCGTATACTACTTGGGAGATGCAACCTTTATTCTAGGAATAAGGATATAATGTGATAGATCTAAAAGCTGTTGACCCTCTCCGAGAACTCGTACATTAAAAATATATACGCGACCTGATGTCTCATATGCTTTGAGCATATGGAGTCACAATCAGACCAATCCAGGTGATGGTCACTGGATTGATGTTAAGAACATCCTTAAGTATCTTAGATGAACTAAGGATGTTTACTTAAGATATGGAGAAGGAGAACTTGAAGTGACTGGGTTCACCGCTGCAAGTTTCCAAACCGAAAAAAATGACTATAAGTCGTAATAAAGGTACTATATAGTCTATCTCATCACCTTTTGGTTGATGGAAGTAGTTAGATTTGATGGTAACTTGTTTCTTACACAAGTGTCACGTTTGATTGAATTTTACCAAATATTTGATTTTGGTACATCATTTGATTTTTGGAAAATCAAAACATATTACACAAAATCACTCTTTCTCCCAACTCCTCACTTGGGCGTGAACTTCATGCTTTTCTTTCTTCTTTGGGCGTGAACCTAGGGTTCACTTCCTTTGGTTTTTGATTCAAAAATCAACAATGCTAGCACATCAAAGGAGTCATACAAAGGTGTTAGGGACACTAATCCATGAGTTTGGAATTCAAGGACAAGCTTAGAAGCTCAACATACATCAAAGGAGAAGCTTGGAGCAACTTCCATGGAGGTAAAATTTTTGTTGTCTACACATCCTTAGCCGATCAAAGTGAGTACTTTCCGCTATCTTACTTTGTTGATTCACACAATTTTATGCTTAATATGATCTTGGTTTGACCTAAGAAACCCAACAAATAGCACTGCAAGCAAGAACATTGATACCTAGTCAGTATTAAGCTGTTTATGACATGAAATAATATGTATCACTTTAAATTTTGCTAAATACTACACGCATGCATATGACATAAACACCAAAGTAGAACAAGTACTTGCATGGAAAATAAGTGCACAACGAATCAAGGCTTAAGATCTTATTTTATGAGCGGCACAACCAAAGAAATCACATCTCTTAACACAACAAGTCTAAAAAATATGTCTTCAAACTCAGCAAAACTATGACCTGAAAATAAGTAGCATTGGTAGCATGTTATATTGTTCTCCCCCTAAATATGATGAGCTCATAATAAAAAATCTTTCGAGTGAAGGTTTTTTGTCCTTATCTTTTGAATTTTGGCTCATTGGCTATTTTACTAATGAGACTCATATATATATATATATATATATATACACTTTTACAAAGGGATAGCATAAGGTCATATAGTCAAAGGTCACACTATTTAGTGAGCTAATTATGATAGAGATTAAACTACTAGTCCAAAAAATAATACATGCGACCAAGCCTTGAAAATAACAAAATCGTATAAGTGAAATGCAAACACAAGATATACCAAAGGTTTTTATCACACACACGCATGCATATAGAGCATAAAGAAAAATAAAAGCATATTACACAAGCATAAACACATATCCTACATATCAGGATCACATGCACATGCCTTTCGTGTTGTAACAAGCATAAAAATAGTTTTGGTCTTTTTCATTTTATAATTTTTTTTTTGTTTGTATTTTTCTTTTTGACAAAAAAAAATATAAAGAGCAACAAGGTTTGTCAATATCCAATGGTACGTGGAGTTCTATCCCAAGTGTAGATCATACTACCGTCCATTTGGAATTAGTTATGAAATTTATATGCGGGTTTCCATCCTATATACCAAAAGACATATAACAAAAATAAGGCGCACACACCCATATGTAGTGAATCATAAAATAAACATGCAAAAACATAAAACACACGCGGTACACATACAATATGAAAGTAAAATACAACATATAAGAAGAGTTACACCGAAGTGCACTCTCATCATGTCTTTAAGGATCAATGCATTCAGAAGTAGATAGGAAGTCATCTTGCTTCCTCACCAAAACTCTCTTAGGAATTTCTTCCACTTGAGAATTCCTAGTCAACACAGCAAGTTTATCACAAAGGAATTGTGTTTGTTTAGCTAGTGCGGAAACTTGAGACACTAGATTTGAAGAATCAAATCTAGGTGACACACTCTTAGGCATTCCTTTTTGTTTGTGCAACATGAGAACTTAGGCCTAATGTGTCATGCCTGGCCTCAGTGATGGCAAACAGGCACAAACCTCGGATAAGAGCGAGGTTTACCCACCACTCCTCTAAATAGAGGTTGGGACACATAATGAGGAACAAACTGAGGAATAAAATGACTACACTCAAGAGGCTTCTTATCTCAGTCATGTTTAGGAGGGTTAGGCACTGCTCTAGACGAAGACGCCTTTTCACAATTAGGCTCAATGCTAATCCCTAACATGCAATATAGTTTTGTTATTACCACTAGAAAATACAGACAACTCGGTTCTACCATCTTCAAGTTTAGTTTCCAAGGATTGGACTCTATCAACTGGCCCTTTATTCCTCTCCGCAAGGTCATGAATCATCACAAGGGTTTGCTCAAAATTAGCTTGAGCTTCATTCTTTTCTAGATCTACTTCCTTCAGCCTCTAATTGACCTCTGTGTTCATCTTTTTGATAGCTAAACTCTCATTAAACAGTTCAGCATAAGCTACCTGAAGACTATCCTCATCTGCAAACTTATTGTGAGAGAAATCAGATCTAGCATCTTCATCACTAACAATATCCTCTCTCACTCACTAGACACATTAGCAACAAAATCCACAAAATTGCTCTTATCTTTACGAGACGCATCAGAAGTATAGCCACATTCTGAATCACTAAGTGAAGCTGCCATGACTTTCTTTCCTTTGGACTTAAGGTATGTAGGACACTCAGATCTAATATACCCATACCCTTTATATTCATGGCAGTGAATACCACATGATTTTCTCCCCTATCCTCTCTAGACTCTCACCTACTATGCTTACTCTCTCTAGTCTCTCTATCCCTATCATGGCCACTCTTCTTCAACTTAAGAAATTTATTAAACTTCTTTGCAAACATGGCCAAATCATGATCTGTAAGGGTATCATCATCATCACTTGAAGGATCATTGGAAACTTTCTTCACGATCTTCATCGCTATAATTTATGGTTCTTGATACCCAGAAAGTTTCTTCTCATATACCTGCAGTTTACCTATGAGGTCCTCTAACTTAAGGTGATCAAGGTCATTGCTTTCCTCGATGGCAGTGATCTTATGTAGGAACTTTTCAGGTAGGGATCTAAGGATTTTCCTAACTATCATAATAGTAGAAATAGTCTCAAATAGGTTAAAGCTTGAGTTAACGATATCGTTAATATCAACATAAAATTCATCAAAGGTCTCGTCATCCTTCATTCTGACGACCTCAAACCTAGTAGCAAGATCCTGGAGTCTATTATTTCAATAGACAGTGTGCCTTCATGCACAGTCTGCAGGATGTCCCCAAGCATCCTTGGCTATTTCACATATGGAGATTCTCCTAAATTAAGTAGAGCAAACAACACCATGAATGGTAGTAATTGCCTTGTAGTTCCTGTTGCTAGCATCAAATTCATCCTTAGTCCATGTCATTTTATCTTTAGGCGAAGAAACCCCATCAATCATAACCACAGGAGGTTTCCACATGTACTCTAATGTCATCCAGACTCCCTCATCTAAGGATTTCAGGAATGTTCTCATGCGAACCTTCCAATGTAAATATTATGTCCTATCAAAGAATGTGAGACAATTTAGGGGTTGATTTCTTTCTATAGTTATAAGGGTCAAGGATCTAGTTCAGGCTCTAATACAAATTGAAAGTTCGTATTTATCTTAAGTTCCAACCCTATTTGGAATTTCTCACAATATTTTAAGACAGGTCCTAAATATTATTTCTGTGGATTTTAAACAAACACACTTATGTCTAACAATTTCAATATATTTCCAAATATTAAATCAATAACACAAAATAAAACATCAAATAAAATCAACACCACAAATCAATACAAGTTATTTTGGTGACGAAGTTAATAGCTATTTTGGGAGGTCCTTTATTTCTAAAAGTATCAATAATTGGGATGTCTAAATTCTCTTGAATCTAATCTAATTTTTTATTATCTTCGTCATGGATATTTGTTTCCAGAACATTGTATTTATACAAGCAACTCCATGACATGAAAGGAAAATAATCAAATATTGTGAATGATATCTTCATCTTTTAATGGTTTTGATTCTTTTTATATATGTATGACATAATAGTCTCGATTCTTACTATATACATATCTCACATAATGGTTTAGTTTATGTCACTTTCCGTTTGATTCTTTTATTTCATTGAAAATCGAAACATATATTCGATTCGATAAAGATTCGGTAGTAAACTCAACCAAACCGAATGTGATAAATCATTATCTACTAATTTGTCAGTTTTTTTTTTTTTTTTTAAATTTAAATATACTCATAAATGAATGTGATTGACTTCTTGAATAGATGATGCGTTATATATACACTCAAAAGTAAAAGAATTATTTGATCTTTGTAAAGATAACAGTTTATACAAACAGTACATACAAACAAATCATAGCCACTCTAGATCAATAACGGTTCACATCAAACTGGCAAAGATGAAAAAGGACTCTATCAATTTACCCTAGTGAAGGGCATCTTTGCTACACAACAAAGCTCGATATTATGGAAGTGCCCACAATAATGGTCTTGTCCAAGAGATACCCTATCAATCTTAAATGTTATGTACTGGCCTTCAATGTACTTTGATCTATCAGTTTCCCTATATTTTTGTCCACGACTTCCTCATTTGCAGAGATATACTTCAATCTCTCTCTCTTTCATCAAACACTTACAAGGCTCACTAAGGGTTATAGTTTATTAACAAACATGGTACACTCAAAGAAGTTCAGAGGTGCAGGCAGCGTCAATGGGGCTCGTGGGTCTCTGATATTCGCCACCCATTACTGTACTCTTCTCAAGCTACTATATCTTTGAGCACTGCCAAAGAAACAGAAGGGCAACAGAACCCTGATAGAAATAGCACTTAAACGATATCGTTTTAGCGCTTTTTTTTTTTATTTTTTTAAACAACACGAAAACGATGTAATTTTAACACTATTTCTATCAAGATTCTGTCACCCTTTATTTTCTTTATTATTTGCCTATATCTACACTTCCTCATAACTATATTTTTTTTTCAATATTTTATTTTTATTTTTTAGGAAAAGGAGAGTGTGGCTTGGGACATTTGAGACGGCTGAAGGGGCAGCTAGGGCATATGACGCTGCAGCAATTATGATGAGTGGCCGCAATGCAAAGACTCATTTTCCGGTCACCGGGAACGGTGAAGGGAGCTGTACTGTTCAGAATATTACATCATGGACTTTACTTTCTTCTATGCTTATTGCTAAGCTTAGAAAAAGTTGCAACTCTCCATCTCCTTCTTTGACTTGCTTAAGGCTTTATTGAAGACTACAAAGATGAAAGTCAGCAGCAGATATTGAAAGGAGCTGATGTGGCAACAATGTCAGCATGCCATACAAGAAAACCCAATATCACAGCACATGGCCTCACATATGAGATGGATAAGCTGACTTGGCAGAACAGCTGTAGTGAAGAATCTCAGCAGATATTGAAGGAACAAATTTGGTTAATGATCAAGGGCTGAGATTGATTCTGTTAACAATATTTGTTGAGTGTATTTTGTCATTTAGCCTCACGTTTTCTTAGCTAGCTAGGTCTTAGAGTTCTATAAATTCAGAGCTCTTTCCATTGTATAAAGCAAGTTCCTATAATGAAATAGTAGTGTTTCCTTTAGCTGTTCTTTACTTTATATAAGCTGATTTTTCATAAAATCAAGTTGGTATCAAGAGCCACTGAGCTATGGCCAGTAGCAGCAGTAATGAAACACACATTCATGGAACTTCACAAACCGCACCTCAAAATCTCCAAACAAGTGCCATCGTGTTCACCAACCCAATCAAGCTAAGTCACACAAACTTCATGCTATGGAGGTCTCAGGTCATTGCAAGTATTCGTGCAAATGAACTTGAGCACCTCGTTGATGGCACAAGACTTCCTCCAAGTAGAGTCACTGTGACAAATGATCAAACACAAACAAGTATCACCACACCGAACCCTGAGTATCTACTGTGGAAGAAGCATGATCAAACACTAATGAGTTGGATTCTCTCAACTCTCAGTGAAGGAGTTCTGAGTGCTGTTGTAGATTGCTCCTCTTCTTATGAGGTATGGGCAACTCTAGCAAACCAGTTTGGTGCTAGATCTAGAGCCAGAATCCTTCACCTAAAAACCCAAATGCAAACCACTCGTAAAGGATCACTGTCCATTCATGAGTATTACTCTAGGATGAAAGTCATACTTAATGATCTTAGAGCTGCTGGGAACAATATGAGTGATGATGATTTTATACTATGCATACTTGCTGGTGTAGGGTCTGAATATGACTCTGTAGTCACCAACATTACCTCTAGACCTGAAGGAACCTTACCATCTGAAGTCTACAGTATGTTGTTGAGTCAGGAAAGCAGGATCGAGCACAACCATGGTACACCTAACCTTGAGGCCAACTACGTCAATATAAGGGGGAATAGGAGAAACTGGCAGGGACAAAACAGGTTCACTAACAATCATCAAATATTTGGAAGCCAAAATCAAGTGGGGTCAAACTCTCATGACAAAGGGAAAGGAAAAGCTCTTATGAATGATGATGAATTAAACATTCCAAAAGGACCATGTCAAATATGTCTCAGAAAGAATCACACTGCCTCTGAATGTTGGTACAGGTACAAGAAAGTATGTCCCACAAAATAACAGGAGAAGAGAAAGAGGTGTCTACATTGTAGAAGCAGAAAACACAGCTAGAAATGCATGGTATTTGGACAGCGGAGCAACCAATCATGTGACCAACAATCTGGCCAACCTCAATATGAGCTCAGACTACCAGGGAAATGACAGGCTTGCTGTTGGAAATGGTGAGAAACTCTTAATTACTCATATTGGTTATTCTATGATTCCTACTCCTAATCCCCACAAACATATACACCTGAAAAACATTTTACATGTTCCTGCTATCACCAAAAATCTCATAAGCATATCCAAACTTCTTGAAGATAATGATATTCACATTGAGTTTAACAAAAATGTCTGTTTGATTAAGGACATGAAGCTGGGGAGAACTCTGGTGAAAGGAGTGGCTAGAGGTGGCCTTTATCAGTTGAAATGCTTGCCTGCTCAAAAGAGTCCAGACAAGTTTCCTTTTAATGCATTAGTATCCGAGTCAATAAACATTAGTAGTCCTGTGTCTATGTTATCTAGTATGGTCAATCTAGAGTCTTTGAATTGTATGAGTGATTCAAGCACCAGTGATGTGAGGAAAATGAATGAAGTCGATTTATGGCATGAGAGACTAGGTCATCCCAACATTAATGCCCTGAAAAGTACACTGATGTCTTGTAATCAATTCAAAATCATAAACTAGATGTTCCTTTATTCTGTAGTGCATGTCAATATGGAAAGCAAGCCAAACAACCTTTCAAAAGCTCAGAAAAACAGTTACTCAAAATGCCCTCGAACTAATACATACTGACCTATGGGGTCCTGCACCGATAAACTCCACAAATGGTCACAGATACTACATAGCCTTTGTGGATGATAACACTAGATACACATGGACCTTCCCCTTAATAGCCAAGTCAGATGCACTTAAAACATTCATTGATTTCAAACAGTCAATAGAAAGAAAATTAGACAGAAAAATCAAAACCCTGCAATGTGATATGGGTGGGGAATTTAAGGCATTTGAACCATATCTGTTAAGAGAGGGCATATCATTGAGATACTCGTGCCCTTACACACATGAACAAAATGGAAAGGTTGAGAGAAAACATAGACACTTGGTTGAGACTGGGTTATCCATGCTGGCTCAAGCCAAGATGCCCCTCAAGTACTGGTGGGAAGCCTTCAGTGCAGCAACCTATGTAATCAATAGAATCACCTCACCAGTCATAAAAAACAAAACTCCCTTTGAACTCCTATACACCACCAAACCTGACTACTCTCTCATAAAGGTATTTGGATGTGAATGCTTTCCATATCTGAGATCCTACAACAGTCACAAATTTGACTTTCACACTAGTAAATGTGTCTTTCTAGGAGTGAGTAATAGGCATAAAGGTTTTGTGTGTCTGCATCATACAGGAAGAATCTATATCTCTGCTAGTGTCAAGTTCAATGAACTCTCATTTCCATTTTCAAATGACCCGAAATTCATGAGTCAAGAGTCATCAGGTCTGAAACATGTTTCACTGCTAAGTAAATTCCACATTGTCAACATTCCAATTAATAACAATCAGTCACATGAGCAGACAAGACATGATATAAACACCTCTGGTGATCCTGAATCCAGCAGCAACTCTGAATGCAACATGCCTGACTCACCACGTCATCAAGACGCAGACCCAAACACCTCTCAGAACTTACCAAACATCTCACAGCTTGAACCTCAAATACAAAACCAAGCACCAGAAAATAGCCTTTCCACTCATCCTATGATAACAAGGAGTAAAGCAGGGATTTTCAAACCAAAAGTATATCACACCAGCAATGAAACATCAACAGAAACTCCAAGAACCATCACAGAAGCTCTAAATGATCCAAAATGGAGAAAAGCTATGCAAGATGAGTTCACTGCTCTTTCCAACAACAAGACATGGACTCTTGTTCCATATGAACCAGAAATCAAATTGGTTGGGAACAAATGGATTTTCAAGGTAAAATTGAACTCTGATGGATCCCTAAACAAGTACAAGGCTAGACTAGTGGCAAAAGGGTTTTCACAAACTCCTGGACTTGACTTCAAGGAAACATTCAGCCCTGTGATAAAGGCTTCCACCATCAGGATAATTTTAAGTTTAGCAGTATGCAATGATTGGATTCTGAGACAAGTTGACATCAATAATGCATTCTTAAATGGGGACTTGACAGAAACAGTGCACATGCCACAACCAGAAGGTTTTGAAGACAAAGCAAGACCTAATCATGTGTGCAAATTGAAGAAGGCCTTATATGGCCTAAGACAAGCACCAAGGGCGTGGTTTGATAAGCTAAAAGGTGCATTAATATCTTGGGATTTTAAGTGTTCGAGAAGTGACAACTCACTATTTTTCAAGAAGAACACCACTGATATAATTCTGGTTCTGATATATGTGGATGACATGTTGTAATCACAGGAGCAGCACTAAACAAGTTGAAGATATAGTACAAAAACTCAGCAACACCTTTGCCCTGAAAGACTTGGGAGATCTCAGCTACTTCCTTGGAATTGAAGTAACCAGAACCAAGAACTCCTTGACATTGTGCCAATCCAAATACATTCAAGAGCTCCTCAACAAGGTAGACATGACTGATTGTAGAGGGATAGATACCCCATTGAGCACTGTTGAGAAGCTAACAAAAGAAGAAGGAAATAAGTTTAAGGATAAAACTCTATACAGGAGCCTTATAGGAAGCTTGCAGTATGCTGTCCTGACGAGACCTGAACTTGCCTTTGCTGTTAACAAGCTCAGCCAGTTCATTGCAGAACCTCATTACCCTCACTGGTTAGCCTGTAAAAGAATACTCAGGTATCTAAAGTCCACAATCAACTATGGGTTGTCCTTCAATAAATCAAAAGCTCTAGATATTGTAGCTTACACGGATGCCGACTGGGGTTGTGACCTTGATGATAGAAGATCAGTTAGTGCTTATTGTGTATTTCTGGCTGGAAATTTAGTTGCTTGGAGCTCAAAGAAACAAGCTGTTGTATCAAGATCGAGTGCAGAGTCTGAATATAGAGCAATAGCACTCTGCTGCACTGAGATAACTTGGATATGCTCTTTAATGAAGGAACTAAACATCAAACTGGAGAACACACCTCTGATACTTAGTGACAGCACAAGTGCTGCTGCTATAGCTGCAAATCCAGTGTATCATTCAAAGACCAAGCACATTGAAATTGATTTACACTTTGTGAGAGACAAAGTAGCAAATGAAGAAATAGATATCAGCTTCATAGCAAGTAGAGATCAGATTGCTGACGTGCTCACAAAGGCACTACCCTTTCACAAATTCAACATGTTCAGAGACAAACTCAAGGTCAGAGATAAGACCTTAAGTTTGAGAGAGGGTATTGAAGACTACAAAGATGAAAGTCAGCAGCAGATATTGAAAGGAGCTGATGTGGCAACAATGTCAGCATGCCATACAAGAAAACCCAATATCACAGCACATGGCCTCACATATGAGATGGATAAGCTGACTTGGCAGAACAGCTGTAGTGAAGAATCTCAGCAGATATTGAAGGAACAAATTTGGTTAATGATCAAGGGCTGAGATTGATTCTGTTAACAATATTTGTTGAGTGTATTTTGTCATTTAGCCTCACGTTTTCTTAGCTAGCTAGGTCTTAGAGTTCTATAAATTCAGAGCTCTTTCCATTGTATAAAGCAAGTTCCTATAATGAAATAGTAGTGTTTCCTTTAGCTGTTCTTTACTTTATATAAGCTGATTTTTCATAAAATCAAGTGGCTTGACACAGAGAACTCGCTTATTGGCGTTTGGCACAAGAGAGCTGGGGCTCGTTCGTATTCGAATTGGGTTATGACAGTTGAGTTGGGGAAGAAGATTAATGGTAAAGCTGATCAAGCATCAATATTGGATCAGCCAAAATTGGCGAAGACTCAAGCACAAGAGATTGTGGGTGCAGGAAAGGAGCTGGCTGGTGGTGGACTAGATGAAGAAGAAAGAGTTGCATTGCAAATGACAGATGAATTACTTAATGGAAATTGAATATATCATTCACCTGGGGAAAGCACAAGAAATTAAAATAAGGGTAGCTTTCCTAGCGATTGTCTTATAAGTTAGCATTTGTTTGCTCAAAGATGGCGTTTGTTGCTATAAATATATTTGATATGTAATTATAGTTCATAAGGTGATGGAAGGAAAAAAATTTGCATCCTTTAGTGGCGAGAGTTGATAAATCCATTGAAATTGATATACCAGTCTCTAAGTGTATGTAACAAGATATATATATTAATTCATGTTGACGGCTGTTTTTCGTTTTAGGGGTAATTCAGGAAAATCACTCCTCGAATAAACCTCTCTCTAATAATAAATTTGTTTGGTTTGTTGAGAACCAAAAGAAAACTCGGCAGATAAACAAGAAAACACACAGATAAGAACAGCGAATTTAACATGGTTCACCGTAATGGATCCAACCTACTCCATAGGTTTAAAAGAAATAGAATATTTTTATTATGAGCTCGGGTCAGACCGACCGGCTCTTTTTCTCTCTCTCTTAGGCCTTTTTGTTTTCTCTTTTACAAGTTGTATGAATGCTATCAATCAAAATAGCCAACCTATTACAATGAATTCTCAACCACTTTATATAGTGCGCCTAAACCCACTATTTTACCAACTCGTGATGTCACCCACGTTATCAAATTATCATTGCATAGGCTATCTGCCACCTGACACAACTACCATCTGTCATCTAAACTCATAAATTCATAATTTTTTGGTAACTGCTACACACTATGCCTATATGACAACCTCTATTCCAACCACTCAAGCGATTTTGTGTGTCAGTGGATAAAACTGAGGCCCTCTTCCATTCCATCAGCCGCTGGCCTACTCATATCTTTATCAGTCATTGGAAGGCTCAAACTTCCGTTTAGGGCTTACGTTGTCCGTCTAATAACATAATGCCGCAACCTTGACCTCTATCCTTGGGTTGGACCACCGAAACAAGTAACGCCATTCCTTGCATCTATTAATAGGTCAGGTCAGTAGAAAAGCCTTTGCTTCCCTTTCCTCCTCTTAAAAAGGGTCAAACCAACATTGAGCTTCTCGGCCGCTTCTGTTACGGGCATGCGGAAACATTGAGAAATAGCTTCCTTGGATGACAATCCGAACTGTTATAATTTTCTTCTAGCTTATATCTTATAATAATCTCCCTCCTCTGGTATATGTGACTATACCTCCGCTGACTTACTCCAAATCTTACTCCCCATGTTGTAAGCACAAAATATACACTACAAGAAAAAAGGCCTTTACTGACACTAAGGTTAGTGACACTAGGCTAAAAGTGTCAGAAACGACGTGTAAATGGGCATATTTCCGTGTTTTTCACTTAAATATCAATAATTACTGACACTATGGTATCAGCGATTTTAGTGTCAGTAATTACTATTACAATAGTATCAGTAAGAAATAAAAAAAAAAAAAAAACGCGTAGTCGTCTGGAGTCGAACCAACACCTCGCGGAAGTGACGTTTTTCGCATATATTACTGACACTAGAGTATCAGTAAATTTAGTGTCAGTAATTAATGATACCTTAGTATCAGTAAAAAAATTAAAAAAAAAATTATTTCCTTAAGTCTGCTGGGACTCGAAATTGTAACCATTGATATAAATTTTTTTTTTATTGTAAGGCTTTACCACTGGGCCAAATCGTGACTTTTGTTCCTTAAACCGCGGTTTATAAAAATATATATGTATTTGTCGGGTCAAAACCTGAACCGTAGTTACCAAATCAATCTTAGTAATTTAGGGTTCCTCTCATTCCCACCTTTTTTTTCATCGCGCAACCTTTGTTTCCCCCTTCTTTACTCTAACCGTAGTTACCAAATCAATCTTTGTCATTTTTTGCTCTCTCGGTCTCTCCTCTGGGTTTTTCTTTGCTTTTATTTTTGGATAAGTAACCACCAAGTGCTCGGGCAGTCCTCAAAGTGGAAAGGTACACAAAATTTTATGATTTTCTATATTAAGTTAGTGCATCTTATGGAGGTAATTGAAGGGCTTGTACAGTTCTTTAGTGATTTCCTATGTGTGAGTTAACTCCTGCAGTAAAGGAACCAAAAAATGAAGTAGTTGTGAAAAAACAAATTGCAAGAAAGCTGGTTCTTAAAAAGAACACGAGGGCAGCTGCACAAACAAGAAAACAAGATAAGAGTCCATACATGCAAATATTTTTTATGCTTGTTAAGAGCTGTTTTCCGAATTTGATAAAGATTGATTATGACATACCAATTTTTGGTATTACTTGGAAGTCATACTTAGACAAAGCAATTTGCGAAGAAATCATGGATTTTAAGGAGGTCTCAAACTGTGCTATTAACATATGGATCATGTATGTTTTCTTTTACCTCTTTCTTCATTTGTTCTAAATGTTTTATAAATATTTACTTTGTTTTTATGTTTATCTTGTCTTAGGCACTTATACGATGAGATGGATAAAACTGAAACTGCCAAACCAGTTCAGTTTGGAAATTTTGAGATGATACGTCCATCAAAGGTTGCTTTGAAAGAAGGACCTCAATACATTTCAAAACTGTTAGGTATGATAGAGTTGGGGCAAATCATATTGATCCCATACAACCCAAGGTAATAATTTTTTAATTTTTTTAGTATTCAATTTCAAGTTATGTAATCCAGATTTTTATTACCCTTTCTTTCTTATTTAGCTTTCACTGGGTGCTTCTTGCAATTGACATAGTACGACGCACGATATATTATCTGGATCCTAAGGGGAATAATCCTACTGATGAGTTGATGCAAATTGTTAATCAGTTAAGTTATAGTTGTTTTCTCTTTATTTTAACATTGGGTTTATTGTTGCATTATTTATATGATATCCAATTATAATTTTTTTGTAGGGGAATTAGAATGTATCAATCTTTACATTCTAATAATAAGAGCGGTAGTGTGACTTGGGTATCTGTGAAGGTACAAAGTTATGATATATATATATATTTTTGTGATATGCAACAATGAGAATATTTAGAATATGTCTAAATGAACTAATATTGATATGATAATTCTTTTTTATAGTGTCCAATGCAGCCTGGAAGTTTTGAATGCGGTTATTATGTGATGAAATACATGCAGCAAATTGTAACAAATGTGAACATTCTAAAAGACAATGTAAGTTAACAATAGTTAAGTTTTATCACTAGTCAATTAAGATATCTTACTGTTTAAAATTCTAACTTATAAATATTTTAAAGTTCAAGGGGATTAATGAGTACACTCTGGAAGATATAACGCAACTCCGTGATGATTGGGCAATAACTGTTGCACATCTGATTGATACTTGTTGAAACCTTTGGGGGATATGGCACCTGTCATCTGATGTGCTTTGAGGTGCAGCATGAATGCTATGGAAGCAGTATTTGATATATTGAGATCTAACATGTTTATCTCATCTATTTTTATGGCAATTACCTGGAATGTTACATTCTAGTACATTTTGAGCTTTGAACTTTTAGTTTCCAGGAATTCCATAATGAACAACTATCTTGTCATCTTGATTTGCTTCCTGCATTTGGAAACAGTATTAGATCATGTCATCTGATAAACTTCATCTGGTTAATGAGATCCTTTTATTTCAGTTTTATGTCCGTCTATATATATATATATGTGTGTGTGTGTGTGTGTGTGTGTGTGTGTGTGTGGTGTGTGTGTGTGTGTGTGTGTGTGTTATTGATTTGTTTGTTTTGGTGATTATGTAGCGGTATGAAAGATACAACTTGTTATTATGGATGCCATTTGGTTTTTTATATGCATGCTCTTAGGTTGTTGGTATGGTTATTGTCAATAAGTGCTTTATGTGACAAAAATTAGATTAGGGTTATATTTTGTATTTTTATTTGGATGTATTTAATGTTTTTATTTATGAAGATATCGATTTTTTTTGGAAGTCCATCTAATTCTTAACATTTGGTTTATAATTTCAGATTTTGTGCCAGATATCATATTGTTGGGGGATTGTTGCAGGCTTCTCAACAAGTATCATGAATTTTGGTGGGGGCATGACATTTTGATGGGACTTTAAGAGTAGTTTTTGAAATATATATATGTTAATTTAAAGATTGTCTATGGAGTTTTTGTATTCATCATGTGATACTGTTGAATTGATTAATACGATTAATCTATTATATTGCGAATTTTATATAAATGTAATTTTTTAGTTTTTTATTTCATTGAGTTGGTATATATATATATATATTTTATGATTAATTTAATTACAAAAAATAAGAAATATAATTGTGAAATAATACGATTTTTAAATTTTAAAAGATATTGACGGATATTGATACTATAGTAACAATAATTACTGACACTAAAAATCAAATATATGCGATATACTGATACTGCAGTAACAAAATTTACTGACACTATAGTATCACTAAATACTGATGATATAGTGTCAATAATTTACTGACACTAAAATAGTGTGAGAGATTACTGATACCATAGTGTCAATAATTTTCTGATACTACAGTATTAACGTTTACTGACACTAAGAATCACTGACACTAGAAACTAGTGTCAGTGATTTCTGGCTGCGGCAACACTGACACATTTATATAGTGTCAGTAAAACCCTTTACTGACACTAATTTAGTATCAGTAAAAGCCTTTTTTCTTGTAGTGATATAACCTGACTACCGCAGATCAGTCTTCATCTTCATAAATATTACTGGATCTTATCCATCTCATCGGGTAGTCTTCATCTGCACCTCGGGCTCCAGTCCTCCGTCTGACTTCTCACCCTTCAGATGATATTGGACATTCATTTATTAAGTGCCAAAAATCCATTCTACCCCTCTTCAGACTTTAGAGCTCCTCGGGGCTTAAAATCACCAACAACATATTTGTTGGGGTCATATCAGAGAGGCGCAGCGGAAGGAGCACGATTCGGGCGAAATCGTAGTTTAAAATTTTAAACTTGCGAATGAATTATTCAATATCAAATATTAATAATTCATTCATATTTCACCTAAACATATTTATTCAATATCATATAACGACATAAATAATATAGAAACACCGCGAAACTTTTGCGAAAATATTTTTCCGCAAAATAGCATAAAACGCGTTTCCGACCGAACCGACCGACCAATGCACATGGGGACTGCCCATGTCAGCCCCTAAAATATTTGGACAGTTCTTGGGCTTCCTGACCAATTCCCAGTTCACTGTTTGGGCAACCGTTACCCAGTAACACCGTTTTTCACCGTTTTCGAGTATTTTCACTCCGAAACAATTTCCGATAAATATTTTCCTTGGGCAATTAAAATAAACCAATTTATTCTAATTACTCAATAAATAAATAAAAACTGAATTTTTATCCGGAAAATCAGATTTATCATTAATTGCTGTGAGACCCCAAAGTTTTACAAATTAATCATTTTGGTCCTTAAAAATGTCAAATACATATTTAATTGATTCCAAATAAATCCCAAAATAATTTATACAAGTCTAATACATGAATTTAAAATTTGCAACAAAAATCCTGAAATTTTCCAGAATTGCCGAAACAACCCCTGAACATTTATTAATTGTAATTTGGCCCAATTTGTTCAAAACACATCAAGATCAAATTAAATCAATCCCAAATTTAATATACATCAAATATACATCAAATTACTATACATATATGAAAAGCCCCAAAATTGGATTAGGTTTAGAACCCTAATTTCATACATTACTCCAATTAATCAATTTACACTAAATTGAATAAATTCAACATTTTAATCAATCCAATACCACACCAATCAAGTCTCACCACCATAAAACAACTCAAGAACAATTCTAGGTTAATTATGAATGGCTAAGCAACTCTAAAATGGCAACATGATTACAAATTAATCAAAAGAATGCTTAATAACCATTTATAAGCATACTTAGTTCATACATACATGCAACATCTTTCCAACAAGTTTCCAATGAATTAATTTACATAATTAAAGAGTAGAGAAAATTCTAAGCAACACATGTTAAAGCTTAGAAGCATGGAAACTATTTTCAAGTTGAAGGAAATGAGAAAATACTTACAAAAACACCATTTTCTTTATGTTTTTCTTTTCTCCTTCATGCTTTTGTCTCAAAATTTACTTAGTAAAATATTTTGAAATTTGTCTAAGTGTAAAAAATGAAACAAAATCATTTTGTTAAATAAATTCCCACTTGGCCGAAAAATACAAGAAATTAAAATAACATTTATTTAATTTTTGTTCATATTTCATTGGCACACATTTTGTTTAATAAAGTAAACACTTAACTTTAATAAAGCAAACAAAAAATTTGTTCCAATGGCATCATGCCATTTACAACTTTAATAAAGCTAAAATCATTACAAAAGATATTTAAATTATTAATTAATTTTATTATTTAATAATTAAATAATTGAATAATAAATATAAATATCTCATATATATGTATTATATTTCATTACATATTTCAAATACATATATTAATGATATATATCAAATATCACAATTTGATATTTTATTAATGTGTATTTAATAAAATCAAGTATTAAATACAAATACACATTAATATAGAAATGACCGTTAGGTTCCGATTGCATGTACTTTCGTTTAACGGTTAAACGATTTATAAATAATCTCCATTATTCATAAAAGTTTTCCTAGTGCTCTACGAGTATATTTCATTAGTGAAACTCTCTAGATTCAGACATATCCGTCACAAAATCCAATTTCGTGTCCATAATTCACCTAATCGGACGACCACAGATAAACTCACCGAATCATACAGGTCGAGGTCATTGCATACGTATAATCCATTCGTCATAGGTATCCGGATTATCCAAGAGATATAGATATAAACGTCAAATGTCTATAGGTATAATCGTGTCGACGTATCTATTAGCAATCTTCTAAAAAACACTCGGAACTCACTTTCGAAGTATACCACGGCCATGGATTTAAAAGATTACTAATCATATAATGGACACCTATGCCATGTACATAGAACTGACAAATCCTTTCTTGATACACACATGATAACATGAGCAAGAGTCTGCACCCAACGAACAGGCGGAGGTCTGATCTAAATAGATGGTGACATGAGTGCCATCTAAGTGTGAATGATAACTCATATATCTACAGTGGTATCTCAAGTCAAAGAATCACTATGCTACTAAACCCAAGAAGATTTCTATTGACGTTGGTGTACCATCTATTAGGTAATCTTCGGTGAGTCGTTAAGTGTTTATCAAATAAACATTTACACGTCTATACGAGTCTCCCGAGACTCATGGTTTATTGGGATAAACCATCGGACCAAGTCTGATATACGACATGTACTGGTCTCAACAGATTTTACTAACTGACCCGTGTTAGTAAATTGTGACCAGGATCTTAATTTGGTAATATATTTCTCGTAGTAACGCTTCCCAATGTCAATTACAAACTACCTTGGAATTTGCATACTACATTATATATTATCAGGTCTTTGTCTAATATGTATATATCACTAAATACGATTTACTTTCAATCTAATGAATTAGATCGAATATATATAATAAAAGATAAGAGGTGCTACCATAAATAAGTAATATTGTGGAAAAAAGGATTGCTCGTATCCTTGAATCAGATATAAATATGATCCGGATTGGCACTCCGAGCACTAACCCTAACAATTTCTCCCACTTGCTCTTGTGCCAATCCATGGTATCTTATACACATCTTAATGTGTATCACATATGGATGGCCTTCAAGAACTCACCTAGCGCTTAAAAGGTAGGCAACAACAAGTAAGCCCGCTATAATATATTGACTTTGAGTTTCTCCAACAAATCCAATTGTTCCTCTTTGCCAACATCATTCATATTTTTGTAGAAACTAAGTTCTACATCAATATGACTCAGATGCCACATCAATATTGTGCTTCAACTATTGAATTGTCCAAGTATTTGTGGATCAAATCCAAAATACTATGCAGACAACCGCAAACACAACACCAATACCAAACGTTTAATCTTCAAGGTCACGGTGCAACTTCATAAGTCGATACTTCATAAGTTGCAACTAACTCCACTCTCATAGTGGAATCATCTGTGACACTCCCACTGCATCTTTTCTGACTCTTTATGACGTAGTCTGTCTAACGTCATAATTAGACTCAAAACTAATATGACCCTAATAGTTGTGAAATTTATTCTCCATTTATAAGAAACTTGTTCTTAATATCTAAAAGATAATAAAGAACATATTTCAAGACATATCTTATGGTCTAGAGGATATCAAAATAACTCGTAACAATTACGATTAAATTGATATCTCTAATCGTACTTAATATAATATTCATTATTCCATCATCCTATGTTGCAAAAGATTGACTAGATATTTTAATCAATATCTCTTTTGACAAAGGAATCATCATTTACAAAAGATGAATATTATATTATATATTATAGACACACTAACTATCAAACAGTTATACTAACTGTCACACAGATAGTCTCTTTGTGTCCTTTATTAGATCATATCTAATGTACGACTTATGGGAGCATCTCTCACGTCTCTTAGTTTTATATCATATATAAACTTTATATAAAATATAATAGGAATCACTCCCACTGCTATCATGGAGAAAAAAAGACTTAGGTAAACTTTTTACCTCATAAACATCTCATTATTACCTTAATAATGATAATGTCATTATGATGTAAAATACTAGAATGAATTTTTTACGCTACCTCTAACTCTTCTATCTTATATGTATTCTCTATGCTTTGATAAAAGACTTAGGTAAACCTTTTACCTCATAAACATCTCATTATTACCTTAATAATGATAATGTCATTATGATGTAAAATACTAGAAAGAATTTTGTACGCTCCCACTAACACTTCTATCTTATATATATTCTCTATGCTTTGATAAAATCAGACAATCTAACTGATATCAAAATTAGAAAACACAAATTTCCAGAAAGCTCATCCGAGTCTTTAATAGGCTCGATAAGTTAATATAATAAATTGTAATCTTAGCATAATACAAACTCTAGGGCTATTCCAGAATGTACTCTTCAATCAAAGAAATCACAACTGATCTCTTATCCGAAGAAGTCATTCAAAAATGCCACTTTGTATTATTTAGCTAAACTACACAATTTAATATCATCATTAACCAACAGATCTTAAATTTTTCAATCAGTGCGACTAGAGACAAGTTACCTCAGAATTTACAATAAATTGCTGAGTATAACTTTTCTCACTGTCATACTATAAAGGTCAAACCTTTAATAAGTTCACTGTGCTTTTGCTGCGTAAACCATTTGCACATTTTATGAACGATTCATAATGAAAGCTCAATCAAGTTCCAAACTTGATCGTAGTAAGCTATGATCAATCTTAGATCTATGGTTTAATGTTAATTTCCGGATTCGATATCAAAAATTGTTCCCACTATAAGTTATAGGATAATTTTCTTCGATAAGAAAACAACAGAACCATTAAGTATCAAATACTTTTCGAATAATTCTGACATCCTATAGCACTTATATGGAATTATTTAAGGTTATTTTCATCTTATTAATTATGTAGTTCCATTTCTAGTTTATCACTCTCACATTTGACTTCATTAAGTCAAGTCTTTTCTACAATGGTCAACATCAAATGTTACTCACTAAGTGATAAAATAATTTTATTACTCGTGATCGTAGAAAATATATTCTATCATATATAATGAAATATTCTATTAAATAGAATAAATGATAAACTTATACTCGTACCTCAAAGGCGCAAATACTATCGATTATATAACCATTATACAAAAGAAAGATTCAAATTTCAAACCTTTTAAAGATTCGAATTTTCTACATATACATATCATATACGCAACTGTAGAAACTAATGGAACCTTAATTAAATGGATGAACAAGTGTTTTTGGAGCATATCCACAAGAGTATTGAAACTAATTCGGTAACACTCAATATCAAACGAATCAAATCATATATAAGATTCGATTATTCCCACTAACCAATTCCATTAGCAATGGGATCGTAGAGGAATAATATTGAGTAAGAATCATATTCATTCAATAACCATAGAACGAATTGCCTTTAAATTCATATGTTTGATCATATCAAACATCTTCGAACAATTCAAAGACTCATGATTAATTTTAAAGATACAGGTTTTCAAAACTTCAGATCAAATATTTTTAAACCAGTCAAAATTTTCTATCCGCGTTTCATCAGAAACACGTAACTAAGTCACGGCAATTCATTGACTAATTTACGAAGTAAAGAAAACTACCTTAAGTAATTTACAATTCATTAAAGTACATACATCAATGTATCAGTTTAATAAATTTTCTGGTCCAATGACAATCATTGGTTAAATGAGATTTAATCACCTTCCCGAATACAATATTCATTAAATGGATAAGGATATATGGTGTGATCTAGTATCATACCATCCTTTATCATATGGAATAAGCATCTAATACTTAAGTGATAAAATCTCATAAAATAATGTTCTAAGTTATTTACTTAATCGAATATTTTTTCTTAATATTTATCTATTCGTCAATGACACTACTGTCATTTTAAAATATATAACAACTGTCTACAGAGAACAAGTAACTATCAAATAGTCGCAAGTTCTGATATCAAATATCAAAACAATCATTCAACATTATTTTAAATAACTAGACGGGAGATTTGATATCAAATATCTACAGTTGTCGTATTGTGAAAATCGATATTTTCTATACACCACTATACACATCTTCTTTCTTTAGCTTTATTATTTACCTTCAACTATTTACAACTTTTGCAAATAATTGAAAAGCAAATAGTGTCTGACACGTGACCTTTGAATGTCACTAAAGCCAAGAAACATCATTATATATAAACAATTACCTAATGGGGTTTTCTTAATGCCAGTGAAGAATCTCGAGACATGAACAAATTCATGTCAATCTTTACTGCATAAGAAATAATTCTGTCTAAAATGATTATATCATAGTCTATTCTAATCTAGAACCTATTTTAGAATTCTGTAACCATAATTGAAGTCAGAAAACATATATAAAATATGCATTCAGTGGATAAAAGTTTAATTCTATCTAAAAATAGAATAAGGAAAATACATAAGCGACAATTTTCATAATATTACACACTGCATCAGTTATGGATTTTTAACCTAGCATTGCCTCCCACTACTTTACATAATACTGTGATCCCCAACGAAAATGAGAATTCAATAATTAAATCAAATTCTATAATGGAAAGTAGACCCCATAAATATATTTCGACTCACAGCTTTGGCACGTTCTCGCCTACGTATATTCATAAGGTAGACAACTCATTGTCAATCACACTCACTATGACTCATGGTTTCGGTCCTGATCGTTTCTCGTTATGATAGATTTGGCACGTTCACAAGGAGGCGTATCAAGGTTAAACTTGTCAATGACAAACTCAAGCTATCGATGTAGTCCTGACAGCTTTGGCACGTTCAGGATTTCCACTTTCACTTGAATTTGTCTCTTATCATATAAGTTCTACCAGCGCAAATGAACTACCTTCAGCCATAACTGCACAGCTTTGGCACGTTACAACCATAGCATCATGAAAATATTTACATATGTATTGACAAGGCATATGAAGAAACAAATATTCCTAATACTAGTCACTTTCTTAAAACCTTATTTAAACGAGGATTTTCCAACAAAAGATGCTTTTACTTGATTTAATCAAATTAAATAAATACATGCATGTTTAAAGTATTGATTAAACAAAACATTGAATTATAAAAGCCTAATCACATCAGGGTTCCAGGATCAGACTCGCTCTGATACCATTTTGTTGGGGTCATATCAGGGAGGCGCAACGGAAGGAGCGCGGTTTAGGCGAAATCGTAGTTTAAAATTTTAAACTTGCGAATAAATTATTCAATATCAAATATTAATAATTCATTCATATTCCACCTAAACATATTTATTCGATATCATATAACAACATAAATAATTTAGAAACACCGCGAAACTTGTGCGAAAATATTTTTCCGCAAAATAGCAAAAAATGTATTTCCGGCGGAACCGACCGACCAATAAACATGGTGACTACCAAGGTCAGCCCCAAAAATATTTGGACAGTTCGTGGGCTACCCGAACAGTGCCAAGTTCAGTGTTTGGGCAGCCGTTACCCGGTAACGCCAATTTTCGCCATTTTCACGTATTTTCACTCCGAAATAATTTCCGATAAATAATTTCCTTAGGAAATTAAAATAAACTAATTTATTCAAATTACTCAATAAATAAAAACTAAATTTTTATCTGAAAAATCAGATTTATCATTAGTGGCAGTGAAACCCCAAAGTTATACAAATTAATCATTTTGGTCCTTACAAATGTCAAATAAATTTAATTGATTCCAAATCAATCCCAAAATAATTTATACATGTCTAATACATGAATTTACAATTTGCAATAAAAATCCAGAAATTTTCCAGAATTACTGAAACGGCCCCTGAACTTTTATTAATTGCAATTTGACCCAATTTGTTCAAAACACATCAAGATCAAATCTAATCAATCCCAAATTTAATATACATCAAATTACATTACATATATGAAAAGCCCCAAAATTGTATTAGGTTTAGAATCCTAATTTCATAAATTACTCCAATTAATCAGTTTACACTAAATTGAATAAATTCAACACTTTAATCAATCCAATACCACACCAATCAAGTCTCACCACCATGAAACAGCTCAAGAACAATTCTAGGTTAATTATGAATGGCTAAGCAACTCTAGAATGAAAATATGATTTCTAATTAATCGAAAGAATGCTTTATAACCATTTATAAGCATACTTAGTTCATACACACATGCAACATTTTTCCAACAAGTTTCCAATCAATTAATTTACATAATTAAACAGTAGAGAAAATTCTAAGCAACACATGTTGAAGTTTAGAAGCATGGAAACAATTTTCAAGTTGAAGGAAATGAGAAAATACTTACAAAAATACCATTTTCTTTAAGCTCTTCTTTTCTCCTTCATGTTTTTCTCTCAAACTTTACTTAGTAAAATATTTTGAAACTTGTCTAAGTGTAAAAAATGAAACAAAACCATTTTTTAAAATAAATTCCCACTTGGCCGAAAAATACAAGAAATTAAAATAGTAATTATTTATTTTTTGATCATATTTCATTGGTACACATTTTGTTTAATAAAGTAAACACATAACTTTAATAAAGCAAACCAAAAATATGTTCCAATGGCATCATACCATTTACAACTTTAATAAAGCTAAAATCATTACAAAAGATATTTACTTTATTAATTAATTTAATTATTTAACAATTAAATAATTAAATAATAAATAAAAATATCTCATATATATGTATTATATTACATTAAATATGTCAAATACATATATTAATGATATATATCAAATATCACAATTTGATATTTTATTCATGTGTATTTAACAAAATCAAGTATTAAATACAAATACACATTAATATGGAAATGACTGTTAGGTCCTGATTACATGTATTTTTCGTTTAACGGTTAAACGATTTATAAAAGTTGCCCTAGTGCTCTACGAGTATATTTCATTAGTGAGACTCTCTAGATTCAGGCATATCTATCATAAAATCTAATTTCGTGTCCATAATCCACCCACCCGTAAATTAAGACAACTACCGATAAACTCGTTGAATCATACAGGTCGAGGTCATTGCATACGTATAGTCCATCCGTCACAGGTATCCGGATTATCCTAGTGATATAGATATAAACATTAAATCTCTATAGGTATAATCGTGTCGACGTATCTATTAGCAATTTTCTAAAAAAACACTCGCAACTCACTTCCGAAGTATACCATGACCATGGATTGAACAGATTGCTAATCATATAATGGACACCTATGCCCTGTACACATGACTGACATATCCTTTCTTGATACACACATGATAACATGAGCATGAGTCCGCATCCAACGAACATGCGGAGGTCTGATCTAAATAGATTGGTGACGTGACTGCCATATAAGTATGGAGTATAACTCATATATCCACAGTGGTATCTCAAGTCAAAGAATCACTACGCTACTAAACCCAAGAAGATTCCTATTGACGTTGGTGTACCTTCTATTAGGTAATCATCGGTGAGTCGTTCAGTGTTTATCAAATAAACACCTACAAGTCTATACAAGTCTCTCGAGACTCATGGTTCATTGGGATAAACCATCCTACCAAGTCCGATATACGACATGTACTGGTCTCAACATATTTTAATAATTACCCGTGTCAGTAAATCTTGACCAGGAACTTAATTTGGTAATATATTTTTAGTAGTAATGCTTCCCAATGTCAATTATAAACTACCTTGTAATTACGAACTACATTATATATTATCGGGTCTTTGTCTAATATGTATATATCACTAAATACAATTTAGTTTCAATCTAATTAATTAGATAGAATATATAATAAAAGACAAGAGGTGCTACTATAAATAAGTAATATTATGGAAAAAGAGATTGCTCGTATTCATGAATCAGACATAAATACGATCCGGATTGGCGCTCCGAGCACTAACCCTAACAATATGTCCCATAGTTCCCGGTATCAACGAGTTGGTGAGTTGATGTCGGGAACTATAATAAAGATGGTGGTTCCACTTTTAAAGTCTAGAATCCCAAATTTACCCCACCTCAGAACGGGTTCCATGGCTGCAAGCTTTTGTGCTCATTGTGTAGATTCATGTCGAGTTCACAATCCTGATCTAACACCTCTGTTTCTGATCCATTACATGAACATCACTTTTACTAGGCCTTCTTATACTAAATAAATCGACCCAAACTATTTATGATTAGTCAAATCTTCGACTTTCCCGCTTGAAGAAGCTCATCTCTCGTCACATAGGGCTGATTGTAAGCTCTTGACCTGCTACAATCCCAAAATGAAATTACTTACCAATGCATGCAAAATAAAATATAATCCATCAGGGAAAGCCACGATCGAGACATTATTCATAAATGGGACCTCGACGGGACGTAACCCAGTCCTGGGCTGATTTGACAATTAGAGGCCATGGGAAAATGATCAATCCCAAGACATCTAAGTTATTGGGCCGCAAGGGAATGATCCATTCTTCCACCAATACACGACATTCGGGCCTCGGTTGGATATAACCCAGCCCCGAGCCGATATGATTACTCGGCTACAAGGGAATATTCCCTCCTTGTGTATTCACCATTTTTTCATGGGGAGAAACTCCAACCCATGCCAACGAGTGTAACAAGGCCATGGAGGGACATAACCCGATCACAATCCATCACAACAACCTGGCCATAAGGGGATATACCTTCCTTGTGCCATCAACATGGCCTCGACGGAACGAATGCAGCCCCGAGCCATCAAATAAACTGGCCATAAGAGAATGTACACTCCTTGTGCCATCAATATGGCCTCGGCAGAACGAATGCAGCCTTGAGCAATCAAATTTATTTCCAAGACGTAACCGCGATGGAAGATTTTCAACCTCCGGTAATCGTTATGGAGATAGGAAATGGCATCCCACTTTGAGTCATCAATCAATACAAAAACCAGGACAAAAACAAGACAAACACGACGGGAGTGGCACATCACATACCCTATATTGACCCAAAAGTAATTATAGGGTTTTATGGGGAATATCCGGTAACGCAGCAGAATGCGGAAAATCAAAATTTTCCGATTTTAATAATTTTTCTTGGATCAATTAAATAAAACTATTAATTTAATTACCAAATACTTAAAAACTGAAATTTAACTCAAGAAATCATATTTCTTGAAAATTATCATTTGACCCCTTAACTTTGCTGTTTTTTTTCATTTTAGTCCTCAAATTATCAAAAATAATTTTGGATGATTCCAAAACAGTTCTAAAATGATTTTCAACATGTCCAATACATGAGATTATAAATTACAATAAGAACCCCCAAAACGTCCAATTGAAGTGAGCCCCTCAACTTGGGCAAATTGTGCATTTTGCTTTTTTCTTGTTCAAAATATGTCAAGATAAAATCCAATCAACCCAAAATTTAATATGCATCATATACACACCATTACACATCACATATATGAAAAGCCCTAAATTTGAAAAGGGTTATGAACCCTAATTTTATAATTTCTTCAAAATGATAAATTACAACAAATTAATCAAATCCAATGTTTCAATCAAGTCTCTACCACACCAAACAAGTCTCACCACTTTGAAATAACTCTAGAAAAAATATAGGTCACCAAGGAGTGGCCCAACAACTCTAGAATATCAACTAGATCATCAAATGACCATAAGAATGCTTAATAACATCTTATAAGTTTCCTCTGAATATCATACATGCATACACCCATAATCAAACTTCCAACCATCCAAAACACAAAGAAAAAAGTATGAAAACTTAAGAACAACATAGAACGTAGCCAAGATCAAGAGGAACATTTTTCCTACTAATAAAAAGTTGGAAATACATATTTATTTCCAAGTTTTTCTTGATTTCCTTTTGTTTTTCTTCTATTTTCTCTCAAACTTCTTTTGTTTATGTCTTTGGAGGCTTACAAAAGTTTGAAGCAAAAAAATTTAACACTTTAAATATTAGGGATATGGCCGAATTTTGGAGGAAAAATATCTAAAGGATTTTTGTAATTTTTAAAACCAATTTTAAAGAATACAAAATCAGTTTGATAATATTTTCCTTTAAAGTTAAAGTAAACATTTTACACTTATAATCATTACCTAACATTATCATGTCATAGGATATTTATATTTTCATTATCTTAATTATTTAACAATTAAATAAATAAATAAATAATTAAATATAAATATCTTAAATATATATATATATATATATATATATATATATAATATTTACTTTAAATATCTCAAATACATATATTAAGTATATATGTCAAAGATCATAATTTGACAATTAATTAATGTTTATTTAATAATAACATATATTAAATAGATATACACTCTTATTAGGAAATGACGGTTCGGCCCCTAAAGCTTATATCTTTCGTTTAACCGTTAAACGATTTATAAATAATCAACATTATTCATTAAAGTTGCGTTAGTTCTCTATGAGTATATTTCATTGGTGAGACTCTCTAGATTCAGATATATCCATCACGAAATCCAATTTCGTGTCCATAATTCACCCACCCGTAAATTATGACGACCACAGATAAAATTGCTGAATCATATAGGTCGAGGTTATTGCATATATTTAATTCCTCCATCACAAGTATTTGGATATATCCCAGAGATATAGATGTAAACATCAAATCTCTATAGGGACAATCCCGTCGATGTCTCTATTAGCAAACTCTAAAAGAACACTTAGAACTTACTTCTAAAGTGTACCACGGGCCCATGGTTTTTACCTTATTGCTAATCATAAATGGACTACCTATGCTCTGTAGACAGAACTGACAGATCCTATCTTGACCACAAAGGACACCAAGAGGATCTGTCCACACCCAACGAACAGACAGAGGTCTGATCTTAAAAGGTCGGTGACGTGACTACCATCTAAGTGTGGAAGATGTCTCATGACCCTACAATGGTATCTCAAGTCGAAGAATCATTTATGCTACTCAACCCTAGAAGATTCCTATTGATATTAGTGTACCATCCATTAAGAATCTTTGGTTAGTCATTAAGTGTTTATCCGCTATAAACACCTACACGTCTATACGAGTCTTCCAGAATGATGGTTCATTGAAAACCATTGGAATCCATTATTCCAGTATACGACATGTGCCGGTCTCAATGAGTTTACTTTACTGACCAAGTAGTGTAAACCTTGACCAGGAACTGTCTAAGAATGACAACGTAATGATACAACTCAATGTCAGTTGCGACGTTTTTGCAACTGCTTCATGACTAATCATTCTAAGGTCAATTACATCTTTACCATATAAAGAGATATATTATATTACAGAAATTATTTATTTTATTCATTATAAAATATTTACATTAGTATTTACAAGGAAATACATCAGGGAATTGAAGCTCTGAGCACCAACCCCAACAAAATCTCCCACTTGCTCTAGTGCCAATATCGATTGTATCTAATACCCATTGACTTCACATGTTTATCAAATAACTTCGGAGGTATGTGTAGGGTTTTTATTGGGAATATCCGGTAACGCAGAGAAACGCGGAAAGTCAAAATTTTCCGATTTCAATAATTTTTATTGGATTAATCAAATAATTTTATTTATTTAATTACCCAATACTTAAAAACTGAAATTTTAACTAAGAAATCATATTTCTTAGAAATTACCGTTTGACCCATAAACTTTACATTTTGTTCATTTTAGTCCTCAAATTGTCAAATATAATTTTGGATGATTCTAAATCAATTCTAAAATGATTTCCAACATGTCCAACACATCAAAAATAAATTGCAACAAAATCCCTAAATTTTTTTAAATTGCCGAACAACCCCTTAATTTTTCAGTTTTTGTAATTTGGTCCATTTTTTTTCCAAAACATGTCAAGATCAAATCCAATCAACCCAAAAATTAATATGCATCATATACACACCATAATACATCACATATATGAAAACCTCAAATTTGGAAAGGGTTAAGAATGCTAATTTTATAATTTCTTCAAATTGACAAAATACACCAAATCAATTAAATCCAACACTTTAATTCAATCTTTACCACACCAACCAGTCTCACCACCATGAAACAACTGAAGAATAATTCTAGGTCATCAATGAGTGGCTTCAAAATTCTAGAATGGCAACTTGATTATCAAATAATCAAAAGAGAGCTAATGAACTAATTTCATGCTCTCTTTGATATCATACATGCTTTCATCGTTCAAACAAGTTCACAATCATTTAAAACACAAAATAAAAGTGTAGAGACAACGTCCTAGCAACACATGTTGAAGCTAAGCATGATAGAAACAATTTCTTAGTTGAAAGACTTAAAGAAAAACTTACAAAATCCAAATATTTTCCAATCTTTTTCTTTGGTTCTTCAACTTTGCTCTCAATTTTTTTTGGTAACTTGTTAACCTTATTAATGGAAAATGAAACAAAACAATATATACTCACAAAATATGCCATTGGCCGAAAATTGGGAGCATAAATAAATATCTAGATATTTATCTTGTTTCAGTTCATTCATTAACCAATTGTGTATTTGATCATTACTCAATTTAATGATTTATAACAAGTCAAATAAAGTAACTAAAGTCATCTCCAAAAATATCATAACTAAACATATTTATATTTTTAAATACTTTAATTATTTAATAATTAAATAATTAAATAATTATTTAAATACAAATATTTTAAATATATGTATTATATTTTGTTTAAATAACCAAATAAATATATATATATATTTATGATATATGTTAAATATCACAATTTGACATTTTAATTAATATGTATTTAATAAAATCTATCATTAAATATAAATACACAATAATTAGGACTGACCATTAGGTCCATCTGCATGTATTTTTTGTTTAACCTTTAAACGACTTATAAATAATCAGTATTATTCATAAAAGTTACCCTAGTGATCTAAGAGTATATTTCACTAGTGAGACTCTCTAGATTCAGGCATATCCGTCATGAAATCCAATTTCGTGTCCATAATTTACCCACCCGTAAATTATGATGACCACAGATAAACTCGCTGAATCGTATAGGTCGAGGTCATGGCATATGTGTAATTCATCCGTCACAAGAATCCAGATATATCCCAGAGATATATATGTAAACGTCAAATCTCTATAGGGACACTCCCGTTGGCGTTTCTATTAGCAATCTCTAAAAGAACACTTAAAACTCACTTCTAAAGTGTACCACAGGCTCATGGTTTTTATCTGATTGCTAATCATATATTGACTACTTATGCTCTGTACATAAAACTGACGGATCTTATCTCGACACACACAGGACACCCTGAGGATCTGTCCACACCCAACGAACATGCGGAGGTCAGATCTAAATAGATCGATGTAGTGACTACCATCTAAGTGTGGAAGATGTCTCATGTGCCCACAATGGTATCTCAAGTAGAAGAATCACAAATGATGTGGTACTTGCATTCCATATGCTTTGACTTCTGATGTGCCCTCGGTTCCTTTGCTTGCATAATGGCTCATGTAATATCACAGTATAACGGAATCACATTCTCGATACTTGGGACCACTCCCAATTTGGTGATAAAGTTCCTAATCTATACAGCTTTCTTTGCAGCTTCAGAAGCTGCAATGTATGCCGCCTCTATGGTGGAATCTGCTGTTGACCCATGTTTGGAACTCTTCCAGCAAATTGCACCTCTGTTAAGGGTAAAGACGAATCCAGATGTAGAATTTCTATCATCGGGATCCGATTGAAAGTCGGAATCCATATACCCATTAACTTACAGTTCACTTCCTCCATATATTATCAACTTATCCTTAGTACCTTTAAGATACTTCAGGATATGTTTAATGGCCATACAATGGTCATTTCCTATATTGGATTGATATCTACTGGTTACACTAAAAGTGAAACTGATATCTGGCCTAGTACATAACATTGCACACATTATGCTACCCAAACATGAATCATAAGGTTGGTTAGACATTCTAACATTCTCAACATCTGTTTGCGGATACATCTTCTTTGAAAGATGGATCCCATGTCCGAACGATATATTTGTTGTCTTACAGTTACCAAAATTGTACCGTTCCAAGATCTTATATGTGTACGTTGATTAGGATAACCCAATCAGCTACCTTTCTCTATCTCTATAGAGTTGTATGCCTAAAACATAGGAAGCTTCTCCCCGGTCCTTCATGGAGAAATTCTTACAGAGGTAAGATTTGACGCCATGCATCATTCCTATATCATTCCCAATGATTAGGATGTTGTCAACATAGAGGACTAAAAATACCACCATATTCCCACTGGCCTTCTGATACACACATGATTCTTCAGAATTCTTGAGAAAACCAGACAATTTAATAATCTCGTCGAATCGAAGATTCCAACTTTATGAAGCTTGTTTAAGTCCATAAATGGACTTCTTAAGCTTACATACCATACTCGAGTTCTCGCTGGATGCAAAACCCTCCAGTGGTTCCATATAGATTTCTTCATCAAGAAATCCATTTAGAAAATCCATTTTGACATCCATTTGCCAAATCTCGTAATCATGATAAGCAGCTATAGAATGCAAAATCCTAATATACTTAAGCGTTTCTACTGACGAAAAAGTTTCATCGTAGTCGATGCAAGGTCGTTGTATGTAACCTTTTGCTACCAGTCAAGCCTTATAGGTTTCAACCTTTCCATCAGGCCCCCGCTTCCTCTTGTAAACCCATTTACAACCGATATGAATAATTCCTTCGGGAAGCGGAACCAAGTCCCAAACTTGATTCTCATGCATTGAGTCAAACTCGGATTTCATAGCATTTTACCAGTTCACGGAGTCGATGTCCAACATCGATTCTCTATAGGTAAAAAGATCAGTCTCTTCAACTAAGAGAACATCGAGACTCTTTTCTTGTATCAAATAAAAGCGTTCAAGAAGTCTTGGTACCATTTGTGACCTATGGAGTGTGTCAGTTAAAGGTTCTTCATCTACTTGAACTTCAGGTTCCTTCGTTGGTTTGTTGTTTTTAGGTTGGACTTCATCAAGTTCAACCTGTCGATGATTACCACACTCTGACAAACATTCCACCTCTAGAAATTTTGAGAAGCGAGCTACAAACACATTTCGATGCTCGATATCATAGAACATATATCCCTTCGTATTCGAAGGATATCCAACAAACCTAAAATTTTACCCTTGAGGCGAAAGCTTATCTTGCTGAGCCATCCTGACATAGGCAGGACAACCCCAAACCTTAACATACTTAAGATTTGATTTCCTACCGGTCCATATCTCATATGGAGTCATAGGAACAGTTTTTGAATGAATCTTATTCGAAAGATGTGCAGCTGTTAAAAGAGAGTAGCCCTTTAAATAATAGGGCAAATCTGTAAAACTCAACATAGATAAGACCTTATCCAATAATGTCCAATTTCTCATCTTAGACACTCCATTATGTCGTGGAGTACCTGTAAGAGTATATTGAGCGTGAATCCCATTCTCCTTCATATAATCCATGAACTCACTACTCATATATTCACCGCATCGATCAGATCGAAGGCATTTAATAGATTGACCAATTTATTTTTCTACTTGATTACAGAATGCTTTGAACTTTTAAAAGGTTTCCGATTTATGTCTCATCAGATAGACATAACCATACTATGACAGGTCATCAGTAAAGGTAACGAAGTACGAATAACCACTGTGAGTAGTCTGACTTAGTGGACCACACACATCAGAATGTACGAGTTCCAGTAAGTTAGTGGCGCGGTGTCCAACACCGGAAAATGAGGCTTTGGTCATCTTACCCTGAATACACGATTTACAAGTTGGATAGGGTTCAATGGTGAGATATGGTATTAAACCATTCCTAACCAATTGGGTAAGGTGTTTCACGCCTATATGAGTTAGCCTCATATGCCAAAGTTCAGTATTATTAACTACAGGTAAACTACGTTTCCTAGTATTTAAAATATCTCTAGAACTATGCAATGTGTAATGTCCATGCTCATTTGGACAACAAAGGATATGAATATTACGTTTATCATATAAATATAAAGAACAGTTCTTAATATTAACATGATAACCTTTTGTATCTAATACAAAAAGAGATATAATATTTGCTACACATCCTGGTACAACATAGCAATCATATAACAAAAGGCTCCCACTCGACAAGGGGATCTCGCCTACTCCCACTGCAACTGCATTCAGAGATTCTCCATTCCCAAAATGCAACTGCATCTCTCTAGGCTTCAGCTTCTTACTTTCCTTCAGCACCTGTAACGAATTGCAAATGTGAACATGACAAGTAGAATCCAAAATCCAGCTGGATGTAACACCTTCACAAGCTAGTGAGATATCAATAACTGGAAAAATAAATGTACCTGATGTAGATGCTCACTCTTTCCTTATCTGGGCAATATAGTCAGAACAGTTCCTTTTCCAGTGCTCGACTTTGCTGTAGTGATGCCATTTGTCTTCAGACGCCCTCTTGGGCTTTACTATCTTTCCCTTTGGCCAGGCCTGGGAAGAAGAAGAGAGTGAAATAGGTTTTGGAGGGCGAGTCGGTACTCTATTCTTTAGGTCCTCTTCCGCTGTGATCAACATCCTATGCAATTCATGGAAGGAATAAATAATCCCATTCATGTTGAAATACATTACGAATTGGCGATAAGAGGCTATGAGCGAACCAAAAATGACACTCCTACCGAGAATGTCATTAAGAGGGAGATTATGTTGCCTTAGTTGTTCGATCAAATCGATCAAGTGAAGAACATGCGAGCTCACAACTTGCCCCTCATCCAGTCGCGCATGGAACAGTTACATCACAATATCATGAACGACAATTTGTTTTTGGTTCATATACGATTCTCTTAATCGCATCATCACACTAAACGCATCTCACATGCCATAGTATTGCCTCTTAAGTTCTGATGCCAGTGCACTTAAGATGTATGATGTAACTTTTAAATCATCATCTTTACAAGCTTGGAAAACTTGTAGTTCCTCCGATGTCGCGTCCTTAGACACAACAAGTGGCAGCGGACTCTCAAGTACATATCCTAACTTTTCAGATTCAATGACAATCCTTAAATCCAAATCCCAATCAGAAAAGTTCTCAGCGCCTTTTAGTTTGTTCGTAGCCAACATACGTGTGAACGAATTAGTCGATTGTGCTGGCATCACAGATCTATCATATAGATAACGAAAAACGATTAGCAGAAATAAACAGTTTCAAAAAATATCGAAAGCATTAACTAGATCATGGATTTTTTAATCTGAAAATGCCCATCCCACTAAATCATGCAATACTGTAATCCCCAAACAAAATACAAAGATTTAATAATTAAAGTAAATACAAATAGTGAAAGGTGGATCCCATGAATATATTTCAGCTCACATTTTTGGCACGTTCTCGCCTACGTATATTCATCAGGTAGACAACTCATTGTCAATCACTCAATAGTGACTCCTGGGTTATTTGCTCTGGTCGTTTTTCGTTGTGACAGCTTTGGCACGTTCACAAGGAGGCGTACCAAGGTTAAACTTGTTAATGATAAACCCAAGCGACTTGCGTAACCCTGACAACTTTTGCACGTTCAAGACTCCATTTTTGCTTGAATTTATCTAGCATCAGATATACATCCGGCATAAATAAATTTATATCGGCTACACTCTCACAGTTTTGGCAAGTTCTCGGATGCAGTCATAGAAAAAATATCCATAAACCGTATTGACAAGACAGACCTTGTAACATGCATCAAATACATAATTATCATAAAACCTTATTAATTAGGGATTTTCCACAAAGTGTCATACACCCTAAATTTAATCAAATAAAATAAAACATGCATGTTTCAAGCAAAAACAAAATCAAACATAAGATTTAAATGGCTAATCATATCAAGGGGCATAGGGTTTTATGGGGAATATCCGGTAATGTAGCGGAATGCGGAAAATCAAAATTTTTCGATTTCAATAATTTTTCTTGGATCAATTAAATAAATTTATTTATTTAATTACCCAATACTTAAAAACTAAAATTTAACTCAAGAAATGGTATTTCTTGAAAATTACCGTTTGACCCATTAACTTTGCATTTTGTTCATTTTAGTCATTTAATTATCAAAAATAATATTGGATTATTCCAAATTAGTTCTAAAATGATTTTCAACATATCCAATACACGAGATTACAATTGCAACAAGAACCCCCAAAAAGTCCAAATTGCCGTGAGCCCCTAAACTTGAGCAAATTATGCATTTTGCTATTTTCTTGTTCAAAATATGTCAAGATAAAATCCAATCAACCCAAACTTTAATATGCATCATATACACACCATAAAACAATACATATATGAAAATCCCCAAATTTGAAAAGGGTTATGAACCCTAATTTTATAATTTCTTCAAATTGACCAATTACAACAAATTAATCAAATGCAATGTTTCAATCTAGTCTCTACCACACCAAAAACGTCTCACCAATTTGAAATAACTCTAGAATAATTCTAGGTCACTAAGGAGTGGCCCGAAAACTCTAGAATGGCAACTAGATCATCAAATGATCATAAGAATGCTTAATAATATCTTATAAGCTTCCTTTGAATATCATACATGCATACACCCATCATCAAACTTCCAACAATCAAAAACACAAAGAATAAAGAGTATGAAAACTTAAGAACAACATAGAAAGTAGCCAAGATCTAGAGGAACATTTTTCCTACTAATAACAAGTTGGAAATTCTTACTTATTTCCAAGCTTTTCTTGATTTCCTTATGTTTTTCTTCTCTTTTCTCTCCAACTTCTTTTGTTTATGTTTTTGAAGGCTTACAAAAGGTTGAACCAAATGAAAAAATTTAACACTTTAAATATTAGGGTAGTGGCCGAATTTTGGAGGAAAAATATCTAAAAGATTTATGTAATTTTTAAAACAAAATTTAAAGAATACAAAATCAATTTGATAACCTTTTCCTTTAAAGTTAAAGTAAACAATTTATGCTTATAATCATTACCTAACTTTATCATGTCATAAGTGTAAGGGTTTTATTGCGGATATCCGGTAACACAGCGGAAACAGTGGAAAATCAAATTTTCTGATTTCAAAACTTTTTTTCGGATTAATAAAATAAACTTATTTATTTTATTATCCAATAATCAAATTATGAAATAAAACACTATAAATCAAAATTTTGTGTAATTACCGAATTACCCCTATACTTTGCATTTATTTATTTTATTCTGAAGTTGTTCAAAATAATTTTGAATGATTCTAAATCATTACTAATATGAATTTAACATATCCCAAAATCCAAAATAAATCGACCAAGGCCGAGAGCCTTCAAGAAGAAATTTAATGTGCATTTTGCACTTTACATGTTCAAAACACATCCAAATGAAATCCAATCAACATAAGATTTTATGTGTATCATATAAACATCCAAATACACAACATAAATGAAAAGTCCCAAATTTGGAAGTGGTCTTAAACCCTAATTTTTCAATTTCTTCAAATTGGACAAATTAGACCAAATTGGTTAAATCAATTACTTCAATCATGTTTCTTCCATCCAAATCAAGTCTCAACACAATGAAATAACTATAGATCAAATCTAGGTCATTTAAGAGTGGTTCAACAACTCTAGATTAGCAACAAGGTTCTAAAAACCATAAAAGAATGCTTATTACTACACTAGTAACAATCTTCCAAGTTCATACATGCTTAACCCCTTCATCAAACTTTCATCCATAAAAAACACAAAAATAAAGAATAGAAAAACTTAAGAACATCATCAAGTGAAGCCCACAACAAGAGGAACAATTTACTATCTAATGGAAGGTTGTAAATACTTCCTAAATTCCAAGCTTTTCTTTGATTTTTCTTTTCTTTCTCTATACTTTCTTTGCTTTTGTTTTAATGGAGTTTGATAAAGTGTATTAGGTTTTTCAAACCCTAAAATAAAAGAAACAATATATACTTGCTTATTACTACACTTGGCCGAATCTTGGCTAAGGAAAAACAAGACAAATATTTTTCATTTCATTTGAATTTGAATTTTGCCAACTTGTTAAATGATCATTACACTTTAATGATATTTTTCAACAAAGTCAACAATTTCAACTTAGCCATTAAAACAAATATCATAACTTAAAATATATATACTTTAATTATTTTAATCATTTAACAATTAAAAAATTAATTAATTAATTAAATACAAATATATTAAATATATGTATAATATTTACATTAAATATTAATTACATATATTCATTTATGAAATTAGTCAAATATCTCAATTTGACAATTAATTAATGTATATTTGAATTAATCAAGTATTAAATGCAAATACACAAAAATTAAGGAAATGACTATCGGGTCCCTACACATGTATTTTGCGTTTAACCTTTAAACGACTTTATAAATAATCAATATTATTTATTAATGTTGCCCTAGTGCTCTACGAGACTATCTAGATTCAGGCATATCCGTCACGAAATCCAATTTCGTGTCCATAATTTATCCACCCGCAAATTATGACGATCACGGATAAACTCGCTGAATCATACAGGTCGAGGTCATGGCAAATGTATAATTCCTCTGTCACAGGTATCCGGATAAATCCCAAAGATATAGATGTAAACGTCAAATCTCTATAGGGATTATCCAGTCGACTATTCTATTAGCAATCTCAAAAAAGACATTTAGAACTAACTTCTAAATTGTACCACGGGCCCATGGATTTTATCTGATTGCTAATCATATGGACTACTTATGCTCACATAGAACTGACGGATCATATCTCGATCACACAGGACACCCTGAGGATCTATCTACACCCAACGAACAAGCGGAGGTATGATCTAAATAGATCGGTGACGTGACTTCCATCTAAGTGTAGAAGATGTCTCATGTGCCCACAATGGCATCTCAAGTCTAAGAATCACAAGTGCTACTCAACCCGATAGATTCTTATTGACATTGGTGTACCATCTATTAAGAATCTTCGGTGAGTCGTTCAGTGTTTATCCGCTATAAACATCAACACGTCTATACTAGTCTCCAAGACTTATGGTTCATTGAGAAACCATTGGAATCATATATTCCAGTATACGACATAGTACCGGTCTCAACGGGTTTACTATACTGACCAAGTAGTGTAAACCTTGACCATGAACTGTTTGACAATGACAACATCATGATACAACTCAATGTCAGTTGCGACGCTTTTGCAACTACACCAAGGCTAGTCATTCTAAGGTCATTACGTCTTTACCATATTAAAAGATGCATTATATTATAGAAACTGCATATATTATTCAAAATAATAATGTTTTACAGAAGTATTCATAAAGAAATACAACCGGGAATTGGCGCTGTGAGCACCAACCCCAACAATAAGATATTTAAATTTTAATTATCGTAATTATTTAACAATTAAATAAAAATATCTTAAATATAAATATAATATTTACTTTAAATATCTCAAATGCATATATTAATGATATATGTCAAATACCATAATTTGATAATGAATTAATATGTATTTAATAATATCATTTATTAATAGAAATACACACTAATTAGAAAATGACGGTTCGACCCCTAAAGCATGTATCTTTTGTTTATCCGTTAAACGATTTATAAATAATTAACATTATTCATAAAAGTTGTCTTAGTGCTCTACGATTATATTTCATTAGCGAGACTCTCTATATTCAAGTATAACCGTCACGAAATCCAATTTCGTGTCTATAATTCACCCACCCGTAAATTATGATGACCACATATAAACTCGCTGAATCATACAGGTCGAGGTCATTGCATATGTTTAATTCATCTGTCACAAGTATCTGGATATATCCCAGAGATATAGATGTAAACGTCAAATCTCTATAGGGATAATCCTGTCGACGTCTCTATTAGAAATCTCTAAAAGAACACTTAGAAATTACTTCTAAAGTATACCACGGGCCCATGGTTTTATATGATTTCTAATCTTAAATGGACTACCTATGCTCTGTACACAGAACTGATGGATCATATATTGACACACACAGGATACCCTGAGGATCTGTCTACACCGAACGAACAGGCGGAGGTCTGATCCTAAAAGATCGGTGACGTGATTGTCATTTAATTGTGAAAGATGTCTCATGTGCCCACAATGGTATCTCAAGTCAAAGAATCACTTATGCTACTCAACCCGATAAGATTCTTATTGACGTTGGTGTACCATCCATTAACAATATTCGGTGAGTCGTTCAGTGTTTATCCGCAATAAACACCTACACGTCTATATGAGCCTCCAAGTTGGATGGTTCATTGAGAAACAATTGGAATCCATTATTCCATTATACGACATGTACCTATCTCAATGGGTTTACTTTACTGACCAAGTAGTGTAAACATTGACCAGGAAACTGTGTAAGAATGACAACGTTATGATACAATTCAATGTCAGTTGCGACGCTTTTGCGATCGCATCATGACTAATCATTCTAAGGTCAATTACGTCTTTACCATATAAAGAGATATATTATATTATAGAAACTGCTTAGTTTATTCATAATAAATCGTTTACAAGAGTATTTACAAGGAAATACAACAAGGAATTGGCGCTCTGAGCTCCAACCCCAACAGAAACAACAAGGGAACCTAAGACATCGTCCTGTCCCATTCTACCCAAAATAATAACTTTAAACCTTATAGTCCAACGTCTCAGAGAACCGAGCTACAGATCGAGGGGGTGGCCAGCGCCATGAGATTTTTCCTATGCTAGGCATGCCTCGAGTCTGTAAATACTATAAAGACCCTAAGACCCTCCCCGTGCTATGCTTTTACGGATCCAAAATGGGATGGCCAATGCCATAGGAGCATTACCCTTCCTGTGTTAGGAATACCTCGAGGCTAAAAATACTACGGAGGCGATCGCAGAAGGGGATTATCTGCAAAGACCTGCCAAATAAAACATAGGTCATGAGAGATAGCTCACCTCAGGCTATCACACAACAAAAAGGCCTTGGTGGGACGTAATCCAGCCCCGAGCTAATCTAAAAAAGAGTGGTCTTGGGGGAAAGATTTCGACCCCAAACCATTTAAGTCACTTGGTCGCAAGGGAATGAATCCTCCTTTCACCAACAAACAGCAATAGGACCTCGGCATGACGTAACCCAGCCCCCAACCGATATGAAAAATAGAGACATTTGGGGAAAGACCGACCTTAAACCATCTAAGTCACTTGGTCGCAAGGGAATGAATCCTGTTTGAGCTAACACACAACAATAGGACCTCGACGGGACGTAACCAGGCCCGAGCCTTGGGGGAAAGACTCTAATACCAAGCCAACTTAGTCTTACGAGCTACAATTAGCCATGGAGGTCCGAGGCCTTACGCGCTATGTGCCTCCCAACCCAATCGTCATGGGGACCTCTGTTAACCCGTGCTATGGAACCAATAAAAGGTGTGGCAAATGCCATGAGAGCATGATCTCTCCCCATGCTATGGAGACCCCAAGGTTGCAGTTTCCATGAAGGTCCCCTAGCCATACGTGCTATGGTTACCCTAAGCTCCAAATACCACGCCGACCTCCAGCCACCCATACTATTATTACTTTAAGGCTCCAAGCACCTTGCAGGCCATGAGGCCTTCCCCGCTCTATGAACCTCAAATAGGGATATCCAATGCCTCACAGGCCCTCGCACCACACGTGCTACGTAGCTCGTCTTCCAAGCCTCCTGGCTGATGATGCCTCAACATCTCCTCATTTCATCAGGTGTCGTTCGACTGTTTTGAATGATAAGTGTCTGATGGTCTTTTGTCATTCTTGGATCCACTCTTCTACCGACTCTCCCTCAACTCTTTTGTTTTCTTCTCTAACTTCTCAATCTTCTCCAGCATATTAATCATGAAGGCTTGAGTTGTTTCCCTTTCTTTTCGATCATATTTTCTCTCATTTACTAGGGTTTCTTCCATCTTCTCTATCCACTCCGTCGTAGAAGCCTCTCAAGTTCTGTGGTTTCCATCTCGTGCCATAGTCTTAGTGCGTTTGCCTCTTTTCGTTCCTATTCCCCACAGATGGCACTAACTGTTGATGACTATTTTTCATTCTAGGTGTAATTCGGGAAAACTACTCTTCGAACAAACCTCCCCCAAGAAGTGAATTTCTTTTGTTAGTTGGGAACTAAAGCAAACATAAGCAAATCAGAAAACACAAAAAACACAAAAAATTTAATGTAGTTCGGCATAATGGATCCAACCTACGTCCATGAGAATAAAGAAAAAAAGAATTAAGAATTTTTATTACCACTTCGGTCAGACCGATCTCTTTATCTCTCTCTTATACTAAGCTTTCTCTCTCTCATTACAATTTTAGTAAACACTACAAAGTGCTAGAAAATAATTAGCCAAAAAAGTAAGAACCCTTCCACCAGAGTCTTCAACCCCTTTATATAGTGCGCCCAGATCCGATTTTACACCAATTCGTGATGTCAACCACGTTACCCTGTTATCATTTCCTAGGCTTATTTCTCCAATCACTATGCAAATAGTAGCTCTGCTGCCTGACACTACCATTTCCTGCCATCTGAACCTCATTAATTTACCCTTTTTTTCTACACACTCTGCCAATGTGCTAACTTGTATTCCAACCACTCACGCAAGTTCGTGTATCAATGGATAAACCTGAGGCACTCTTACATCCCATCAGCCGCTGGCCTACTCCTATCTCATCAGCCCTTGGAGTCTCAAACTTCCGTTTAGGGCTTACGTCATCCGTAAGAGAGCATAATGCTATGACCCGACATATGTTCCTGGGTCGGTACTCTCCTCCTTGTTCACTTTACCATGTCGGGTTAGTAGAGATGTCTATACTTCCCTCACATTCTCTTCACAATGGTCAAGCCAATATTATGCTCCATGGCCGCTTTAGTTATTGGCATGTAGAAATATTGAGAAATAGCTTCCGTTGATGAATGTCTGAACTATTATGATTTTCTTCTAACTTACATCTTCGAATGATCACCTTCTATGTTTATTTGTTTCTGATAAAGCTTCCTCAGGTGTATGTGACCGTATTTCAATTGGCTTATTCCATATCTCACTCTCATTGTTACAAGTACAAAACATATCTCATGACTATCTCGGGTTAGTCTTCATCTACGCCTCAAGCTCTGGTCATATATTTTGACTTCTCATCCTCACGAAGATTTTGAACTTTCATCTGTTAAGCACCAAAAACCCATTCTACCCCTCCTCAGGCTTCAGAATTCCCCAGGATCGAAAATCACCATAGATTATAATATTTTTATAACGAATATATTAATAAATTAAAGCCTATTGGAGACTAAGTGTGTGTTAGTCATCAAATGTGTAAAATTTTAGCATTCAACTACTAATTCTTTTTGTCAACTATGCAGAACGGGACAAGAACGTTTGTGACTATCAATCTTTATTAAGGCAATTTATGATTAAATGATTTTTAGTCACCTAAAGTGTATACTTCTTTCACTACAAATTAAAAATCTTGCGAGACTAGTATAGTTAGTCATCCAGAGTGTGCAATTGGTGAGCAATATATTTAGTCACAAATCATAAAGACATTTGAGACTAAATGGTTATTAGTCACCTAAAGCACAAGTGAAAAAATGTTTAGTCCCTAAAGTATTTTTCTTTTTTTAAATAATAATAAAATTAAATACCAACAATTAATATTTTATGAAAAGCACTAAAGATTTATATTCCACTTTCACTCAAACACAAATAACCCATAAATTTAATTTACTGTCTACGATTCCCTGGTTCTTCCTCTCTCTCAAGAAAGCTTCCATACCCCAAGTGAGTCTTGATTTCTTCAACCTTTTTTAATTCCTTATAATTTTTTATTTTTTTTTTAATAAATTGCTATTCAGATTCTTTTATCAATTTTTGCGGCATATAACTTTAATATTTAGGAAATAAACTAAGAATTTGGACTTTCTTTTTTTCTTAGCCTTTGTTAATTGTTGCCATAAATATTTCGACTGTATTTAACAATGATAATATGTTATAATTGTTCTAAAATGTACGTCGTAATATTGTAACTGTGCGTGTCTGTGTGTAGAATGAATTTTCCATCTCTTTTTGTTTTTTGTTTTTCTTATGGGGTCTAATTTGACTTAATTTTATATTTTTTTCGTTGTAACATTATATTATATGTCGAGATTTTCCTACTAAAGTGAGTAAGATGAACAAGAATTTGTTATTGGTGAATATAAAAATCAAAATAACTTAATAGTTTATTGTAATAATTTAAAATTAATAATCTATCACTATAAATATTAGGTAGAAAAAATAAAGTTCTTGCAAGTTATACTCAAAGCAGTTTTTTTTTCTCGAGGATCTCGCATACATGCAAAAAATGGAAAAGATCTCATTTAAGTTAATTTTTTTAATCATCATCTTGATCGTTATATCCGGTTTGTCTTTGTCTCAAAATCCACTTTTTTTTTTTTTTTTTTTTTTTTTTTTTTTTGCTGTTACAAGTAACGTTCAAGTTTTGTTTGATTTACTCTGTGATCTTCATCTTAAAAAATAAAATTTAATTTGCAGGCACTATAATTTTTGAGTTACCAAAAGTTGAAGCCTACACTGGAGGGTTACCAATTCGTTGTACAAAGGATTCTGATTGTGTGAGGGATTGTCCATCTGGAAAAGGATTTTGTTGCCAAAGTGAAAATAGACAAACATGTCCAAGAGGAATTTGTTTTTGTACTAAAAAATATTAGTTATTAATTGAATTATCATTGTAGATTTTGGTTTCCCGGAGCTCCTACCTCTCTTCTAACTCCCTAATATTCGAAGTTCGTAAATCCACTTTTGTCTTATGCTTGGTAGCGAACTTTAACAGACCAAAGCTGGAAATCGGATCCTTCCAAATCCCTTCATCATAAGAAAGAAAATAATCATGAGAGCAGCACATATTTTGAAATCTAAAGAGTGCTTGTTCATAAGAAACCAACACTTTACATAAAAAAAACTTGTTGATGGTGGTTTTTTTTGTTATGCTCTTGATCCTAGGAAGGTCGAAGGATATAGTGGTAATACTCACCTAAGTGGATAGAAAGGCCCAAGGGCCCACAAGTTAGAGGAAAGATGGAACATGATCCGACCTTGATGGGTGTTGATGGTAATTTCCTAACCCGAGAAAAGCCAGAGTATGAAGAAGGTATAGAAAGGGATTTCCACTTCCGGAACAAGGGACCCAGGCCCAAGAGGCATAGACATATGGCTCGACGGAAAGACCAGAGTTAGTTTGCACTTGATGACTGACCCGAGGTAAAAAGATGTTCGGGGAAGATGATGGGTGATGAACGGAAAATATATCAATATTTACCGCCCCTTTCACTTAATATGTTGTATAGTTTCTCGAGTTTTATGAACATTTTGATGTGTTTGTGTTTATTTTAAAGATAAATAAAATATCGGGACTCACTGGAATCAATTCGGGGCTAAAACGATGAAATTTGGATCAAAAGGGCAAAATTGAAATTTCACAAGGCCCATCGCGACGCTCGACCTTTAATGCGTCGCGACGCCGGGCCAATAATGCAGACTGCCGACACTTTTCATTATTGTTGCGCGCTTCGCGACGGTCAACCCTCAAAACCTCACGACGCCGACCCAATAATTCAGTCCGCCGACACTACTGTAGCACGCGTCGCGACACACAAGTGTTTTGCGTCACGACGCGCACCCGTTTTGGAGCCTATAAATAGCAGCCTCAATTGATGGAAAATTTCATGCTTTCTTTTGAGGTTTCTTTATAAAACTTAGAAGAGAGTGTCTTGTTTGTTTATTTTCAGCTTTCTTGTATTTTTTTTTTAATTTTAGCAATAAAATTGTGTGTGTTTTTATTCAAGCATGAGTAGGTAACTTCTTTCTACTGGGGTGAAAGGTGACAATTTTATTATGATAATTTAGATTAATCTCCCTTATTTTATAATATATAAATTATCTAAAAACCTGACTTAATTGGATACCGCCGTTATGGTTGGTTGGACTTAATTGGATACCGCCTAAAAACATGACTTAATTGGATACCGCCTATATGATCGGTTAGTAATATAATGCAAATTTATATATTATAATAAGGGAGATTTCTAGATTTGAAATATTAAAAGTGGATCCCCTAACCCCAGCATTTTTTTCATTGTTTTATTTCAACTTTTTAGTTTTCAACTTGTTGTATGATGTTTTGTTTTATTTATTTATTTAGTAGTCCTAGGTATGTGTTGTAACTAAATATATTATCTATGGTTGTGATGAATTCCAACATTAGGGATTTTATAAGGTTATTTGTCTTATGTCTTGTGTGATGTTTTGGTTTATTTATTGAGTCTTAATCTTAATGCTTCTTGTTAATTGGCCAGTAATAAGATTGATTTGGTAAACTTAAAATGAACTTGACAAAGGGATTTTAGGTTTCACCTTTAGACTCAATAGCTCACGATCTTACCTTAGAGATTTCCTTCCAGGATAGACATATACCTGTCGGGCGTGGGTAGCCATAATTGGAACTTGATCTTAATGATTTTGGAGTTTCTAAATTAACACAGACATGCAGTTAATTGGGTCACTTTGGGTGTTTGCATTCGACCATCGACATAGGCTTTTGCATATCTTCGTGTTCCAGGTTAATAAACCAATATATTACACAAGTATAAGATAATCACTTCGTATTTAGAAGATTATTGGAATGATTCACAACCCTAGATAGTTTCATATTATTGATTTCTTTTAGAGTTTACCTTTGTTTTGTTTTATTTATTTGTTTTAGATAAAAATCATCATCCAACCAACAATCAAATCAATTAGATACTTGTAGAACTTTAACTTCATTATTTAATAGCATAAGTAATAAGTCTTCGTGGGATCAATACATTTTATACTACTTGAACGATAAGTGCGCTTGCATAACATTTGTTTACCGCCGGTCAAGTTTTTTGCGCCGTTGATGGGGACTTATTTACCTTTTACTATTAATTTTGAGGTTAGATACTTTACTTGTGTCTAATTTATTTTTACTTATTATTTTTATTTTCTTGTGTTTCAGGTTCTCAAACACTACATCAGAAGAAGCAGCAGCTTTGAAATCTGTCCCATTAACCCATAAATTAAAAGAACACTCAGACAATTAAGAAGGGAAAGGCGAGAAGATCAAGAAGCAGTGATCAACATGAACAATCAAGAACCTGAACCTTTGGAAGTAGCACCACCAATTCCCATTCGATATAGAACAATTCTGGTGGTTGACGACTTCATATCATGTATTGTTCTTCCATCCTTACCAGCAAATGCCTGTGAAATCAAGGCATTCACTCAAATGATACAACAGTCAGTTAAGTTCGGGGGAAGTACAATTGAAGATCCTAATGCACACATCAACAACTTCCGGGATGGTTGTGGCATATTCAACTACAACCGAGGGGCAGAAGAAGCAATGCGCCTACTTGTATTCCCTTATTCCTTGAGAGACAGAGCTAAAGCTTGACTCCATTCACTACCAGCAGGTTCCATAATCACTTGGAACAACCTTGCTACCAAGTTATGGGACTAGTGTTATGAGGGAAAGTTTATAAATTATGCATTATATAAGAATATTAGCAACATGAGTATAGATACGAGTATATAAGGTGATAAAGAGCATAGATGAGTAGTATATGCATGGCATAAGAATATATATAAGTTTATGACATGAGATTCTCGAGCACAAGTCGATAGTTAGAAAATGGTAAGTAGGTTTAAGAACTAAGAAATTGAAACTCGTATATGTTTGAAGTCTGATATAGTAGAAGAGCTTCGATCGTGTGTGTATGAAAATAAATTATGCTTTATATTGTTTGTGAGCCACCAGCAAGGTAAGTTATAGAGGTAAGCCTAGTTATGATGGTATAAATGTGTAAGTATACTGAGAATAGTATAAACATATTAAATGTGAGATGATTCAAAATGTAAGCATATAAGAAATAGAATACATAATTCATTACTTTGCATATATGCATAAACACGTGCATGAACATAAGCATGGACATATGTGATAGTATGGAATGAGCATATAGTTAAGCATGGTTTATGTAGAAAGGATCATGAGAAAACATCTGCATGTGTGTGTGTGTAAAAGTTTTCAACAGTTGAGCAAAAGATAAAAATGTTTTCAAAGATTTCAAAGGTTTCAAAGAAAAGTTTCAAATGTTTTGAAAGACAATATATATTTCAGAAAAAGCTTCATTTCAGTTTTGAGATACAGTATATGGTTTTATGGTTTTCGGGGCATGAGGTAAAAACTCACCCCAGTATGTAACTTGAGATACAGTTCGGAATTGACGGATACTTTGGAATTGACGGATTCAGAAACATGTGTACATGTTGAGGACTGAGGAGACACTCTCAGACCCTCCAGATGGGCTAGGAGGACGGCGATACGTAACGCCCCTAGACCCCAGGTTAAGCTTGGGTGGTAGCATAGATCCACACCCCCAGCTCCAGTTTGTGGCTTGGGGGACGGAGATACGTAACGCCCCAAGACCACCAGTTTCAGGGCATGTATGACATGCTTTGGGGGACGGCGATACGTAACGCCCCAATGTAATGGGTTTGCATATCTGGCTCTAGGGAGTATGAGGGGACGGCGATACGTAATGCCCCCATGCGTCAATTTTTCAGCAGACACTCAGATATCAGTTTTTCAGAAAAGAAGTTTTGAAATATTAGATTTCCAGAAAACAGTTTTTAGAGATACAAAATTCAGAGAAAGTTTTTAGTTTTTAGTTTTCAGATACAGATTACAGTTTCAAATGCAGTTCTCAGTCTTCAGATACAGTTTTCAGAAAGAGCTTTTCCAGAAAGTAAAGTAAAATAAAGTTTTCAGAAAGAGTTTTCAGAGAACAGTTTTTAGAGAGCAGATTTTAGAAACAGTTTTCAGGAAACAAGATTTAGAAAGATAGGTTTTGTAAGAAGCTTCAGAGAAGGGTTTTCAGAAAACGTTTTCAGAAAAGAGTTTTCAGAAAATGTTTTCAGAAAATATTTTTTATAAGCATGCCATAATTAAAGTACAAAGTAGCTTATAAGTTATGCATATAAATCGTACATTCTGGTTAACATTTGAGATGCATATAGATGATATTAATGCATGATAGTATGATTGTATCTATGTGTTTATGATTGATGTATGTGTGTATTGTATCTTTACAAGGAAGGAACAATTTGTAAAATACTAATGCATGATTATATGATTTCATATACATGTTTATATAGTTAATATTAGTCTGTTGGATGTTTAATAGAAAGAATGTGTTATTATACCGATTTGATGGTATTTCAAGAAAGTAAAAGAAAGAAAGTTTTATAATTGACTAACCTAGACTAGCACACAGTGTACAGGAAAGTAAAGAGAAAGTTAGAGTAGCGCAGCAGAAGTGTGATAGATCTTGATATGTTAGTTAATGATAAATGAACTTGATGTCATTAATTTGGATGTTTGTTGATGTAAATAGTAAACGGAATTTAAATTATGTAAGTAATCAGATTAAAGAATCAGTAACAAGTAATATGTTTGTAAGATGGATAAGAGTCATATAGCTAATTCAGACTTTATAAATGTTTGCATGGTCATATAGACAACCCAGGTTAACACAGAAACGAAATTCTGACTTTGTGTGTGTTTGACGCTCAAGTTATGAGCATGGTTACTTCTTATGACTCACACCATATCAGTTTGTTAGTTTTGCAGGTTAGTAGCAGTCATACAAAACCAGCTTGATTTCTGTGAAGACTTTGAAGACAGTGGATCGCCCCAATTGCAGTTAAGAGAGTTTTGAGTCCTGGGTCGAGTTATGGGTCCTCACGGACCTTGTCTTTGTATTTACATTTGTATTTCATGTGTATGAGTTATGTAATAACATATTTCCATTTAAGTTCTGGCCGGAGGCCAAGTGATTTACTTTTATTCATTGAGTTCAGGCCTGGGGCCTAGTGATGTTGCATATTTGTTGAGTTTGTTTGAGTAAGTTGTCTCATGGTGCTAGCTATAAGCCATGTTGCATGATGTTCTGCATACATCATGCCGAAATTTCGTTAGAGTCAGAGGCTTATGGAGATGGGTTTTCTTGTCTCCTGCCGGTAGCATCCTGGCCTAGGCGGGATGTTACAAAGATGTTATAATACTTTCCCCCAGCCAGAACAGCAAAGTTAAGAAACGACATCACATCCTTTGTGCAATATAATTCAGAATCCCTTTACGAAGCATGAGAAAGATATAAGGAACTGCTACGAAAATGTCCCCACCATGAGATTAGAAAGTGGCTACAAGTCCAAACCTTCTACAATAGGCTTATTGTATTGATGAAATCTAGAGTAGGTGTTGCTGCTAGAGGAGCATTAATGGAAAAAGGAGAAGATCAAGCTTGAGACTTAATTGAAGAAATGGCTAACAACAATTCTTTATGGCCAATATAGAGGAGCATGATCTATCGAGTAGCAGGAATCCACGAAGTAGGAACTAACACAGCCGTGAATGCCAAGCTGGATCAGATTTGCAAATGCCAGGAAACTCTTAGCATGCAGGTTAATGTTGGATCCATAAGTTCACTATATGGGGGAGCACTAGAGGCAGAATCTTACAACCAACATGATGAGACTGTGAACTATGTTAGAGACTTCAACAGACAAGGAAACAATCTATATTCCAACACCTATAACCCAGGTTGAAGGAATCATCCCAACTTCGCATGGAGCAACACTTCAGGGAAAAGAACAATCCACCACCAGGATTCCAACAGCAGTATAAAAGCCAATAGTATGAAAAGAAGCCGGAATAGAAGAATTGCTTGCAGAGATACTAAAAATGCAAGAAGCCAAATATGATGCCATGTTTCAAGCACAAGCAACATCTATTCAAAGCCAAATAGCATATTTGAAGACCTTGGAGAATCAATTGGCACAATTGGCTAATGCTCAGAGTTACAGACCACAAGATACCCTTTCTAGCGACACAGAACCAAATCCAAGGAACATAAAGAATGAACAATGCCAAGCCATCACTTTGAAAAGCGGAATTGAAATCAACAAAGATGTTGGAGTCAAGGCATCTACTCAGAATGTTCTAAAAGAAAGCAATGAAGCAGATTCACAAATGGAGGAAAAAGAGGCAAAAGAAAATGATTGAGAGATTTACTCAACCTTCACCTTTCAACAGCGTGTCTAAAAACACAAACTGGACAAAAAATTTGCTCGATTCCTGGAAATTTTCAAAAAGCTGCACATCAACATTCTATTTACAAAAGCGTTGGAGCAAATGTCCAGCTATGTCAAATTCATGAAAGATATTTGGTCACGAAAGCGAAGATTGGGAGATTACGAGACTGTAGCATTGATAGAAGAATACAACGCCATCATTCAGAGGAAGCTCCCCCAAAAATTGAAGGATCATGGCAGTTTCACCATCCCTTGCACTATAGGGAACCATTACTTTAGTACGGATTTATGTGATTTAGGTGTTAGTATTAACTTGATGCCTTTGTCTATTTACAGGAAACTGCAGCTTGGAGAAGCAAAGCCCACCTCAGTCACTCTGCAACTTGCTGACAGATCACTCACATTTCCAAGAGATGTAGTGGAAGATGTACTGGTCAAAGTCGACAAATTCATTTTCAGCAGATTTCATTATCCTTGACATAGAAAATGACAGAGACGTACCCATCATCCTCAGGAGACCATTCTTGGTTACAAGTCGAACCATCATAGATATACAAAAAGGTGAACTAACCATAAGGGTGCAGGACCAAGAAGTAACATTCAATGTTTTCAAAGCCATAAATTTTCTAAATGATGAACGAGAGGAGGAATGTTTCTAACTTGACGTACTAGATAGTATCATCCAGAACACAGATGCAATGTAACTTTCCACTGATAAACTTGATGAATGCATCACCAACATGACTAACAATGAATTAGATGATGAGATTTTGGAATGTATCAACTATCGAAACCGCCGGTGGAAAGCTTGAAACTAGCGATAAAGAGGCAAGTCAAGCCCTCGATAGAAGAACCACTGCAACTAGAACTAAAGCCACTTCCGAGCCATCTCAGGTATTCATACTTGGAGAACTCTTCTGAATTAACTGTTATTATTTCTTCTTCGCTAACATGGGTGCATGTGTTGGACAATTATGACCAATAGCATCACTATTTGTAAAAGACATTGTGTTTTTGTACAAATTAACTATGTGACAAAAGAAATTGCTCTTTTATCATTTTGTAATTGGATTACTTGGATATATAAATGATAAAAGTCCATATGATAAATACCAAATTAATAAGATATGTGACAATATTAATCCATGAAAGGTTTAATCATTAAATATCCCTAGTCGTAATATTATCGAGACTGGACATCGATAATGCGGAATAGGCTAGTATTACACTTGTGCGCGTTATGGAAGCTTAACGACATAGTTCTCATATATTTAAGTATTGGATACTTATGCAAGCGTGATAGGAGGTTATGTTAGCCATTGGACCGGGAACAGCTTCGCTCTGGATAGACCCCTCGGAGTCCCATTGGTAGTATGACTATGTGTTTATGGGAATCCGAATCAGGGTAGGTGTATGTGGTCTTAACCTGAGACTTGCATCGCTAATACTTGCGACAATCAGTACGTTTTGGTTTTGGTCGTCCGGGGCTTTAACAGGTTCTGTGTACGCTTCTTCTGGGTATACTGAGAATCGTAGTGTATTGGGTGTGATGTCAAAATGGAAATATCACTTCAGTCATATGGAGATGATGATCTCACAGGGATACAAAACTAGTACTTTTAAATGTTGCAGCTATAAGGATAATTTAACTAGGTCATGATTATCCGATTACAGAGACTAGTTGCTAGTGATCCAATATATGCTTCGTATAGGGCAGTCACAATTCCTGCCCCAGGCCTAGTATGTGACATCCGATACTGGATCGTATTATGCAGTACATTGTATACTACGCCTAATACAGATTATATATATAATATATATATATATATATATATATATATATATATATTCCATTTGAATATATTTCTGGAGAATTGGGTAGGCACAGTGCTTTGCTAGAAGCCAACCATGTCTTGTAAATCGATAAGAATGTGGTACCGGGTACGAACGTGTTCGGATAGTCCGATGACCGTATTTACTACCAATATATCCATGGATCTCTTGGGTCGCTTCCCAAAGATTCACCGATGATATTTGACTCGAACAAAATTAATCTGGGATTAATTATGGCAAGAATTAATTTGGGTTAATTATGACAGAGAAATTAATCTGGGATTAATTGCGGTAAGAATTAATCTGGGATTAATTCATCTAGAAGAGAGAACGCGATTAATTTGGAATTAATCAGCAAAGTAAATTTAATAGTTAAATTGGATTTTAATATTTAATTTATTTAATTGGGCTAAAATAATATATTGGATATATTAATTGAAATTGGATTTCAATATGAAATTAAAATTGGATTTTAATTCAAGCGAACGAATTAATTTGGAATTAATTCACAAGTGACTTTCGTAATAATTTTGCGAGGCATAATTATTTTCTTAAATTGGATTTAATTATTTAGCGACGGAAAATTCATTTAGTTGGATTAAACGAACTCGGGCCCAAAGTGTGTTGTGTAAGCCAACTCAAATTTGGAATTTAAAAGTGGTGGGACCCACTTTACTTACATCAATTATCACACACTTGATGAAAGTAGTTGAGCTAATTAAATGTTGCATTTAAACACACAAATCAACCAAGTCATTCACTATTCACAAAATCTCTCCCAACTCTCTCTTAATTGCCGATTTTCCCTCTTCTTGGAAGAGAAAATTTTACTTCAATTTTTGGACAAAGCTAGCACTTTGGGAGTCAAAGAAAGGTGATAGGGAAACTCACCCAAGAGTTTGGAACTCAAAAGGAGGGCTTGGAGCTTCTACATCCAACGGAAATTTTGAAATCTCCAATCCGATCAATGTGAGTATTTCCGCAAAATTTCTTGATTAATTCACACTAGAATCATGCTTAAGATCATTGAGCTAGTCTTAGAGACACTAACAATGGTATCAGAGCCACTTAAACTTGATTTTGAATTTTAGGTTTCTTAACTTTAATTTGGGATTTTTTTCTAGGAGCATGATTTTTCGAAATTAGTTGTTTGGTTATGTTTAGATGATGATGAATTGGATTTGTGCATCATTGGATTTGAGAAAAATTGATTAGATTAATTTTCCCCAAAAATCCAACTTGGCCGAATGGAACCCTAGAAAATGCTCATGGTGATTTTTGAAATTTGACAATTGGATATGATAATTGGCATGAAATTGAATATTAATTATTGATTTAATTAGATTGAAATCAAAATTGGATGTTAATTTCATGTTATTATCATGGGATGTAGCATGTTGGATGACATGATTTTACTTCAATTTGTGTTGGACATGAATTGAAATGTTGAACATGATTAATTAGACTAATTTATGTTTTGGAAATATTAGATTAATTAATTAATTGTGGTAATTACACTTTAAATTAGATTAATATGTAATTTGGAATAATATGTTAATTTAATTTGATGTATTTGGGCTAATGGGCTTGGTTTGGCCAAGTTTGGTTTTGGACAATTGGGTTGGATCCAATTGGGCCTAAAACCATTTCCATAAAGTCCAAAATATGTAATTGGGCCCTTTATAATTTAATTGGGCCTAAATTGATTTTGTGGCATAGGGTGATTCCTAAATTGGGCCTTGACATTTTGGGTTTGATCCATAATGGCCAAAGCTCATGCCTAAATAATTAATTGAAAGCCCATTGGACTTTAATTAAGTAGTATTGGATGCTAATAGGGCCTTTGAGGCCCATTTGGATTGAATTTGGAATCAAAGTTTTTAAGGCACATAAAAAGGTATAATTATTTAATTTGGAATTAAATATGAATTAGTATTGGATACAATTTGAATTGGATTTAAAATTGTAGTTCGATTAATTTAAGAATACATACTTTGAGTATTTATTCTTAAACGAGTTGGACTCGCGCAAATCAAATCGTTGTATGAATATTGGATGGTCAATTATCAAATATTAATTAATTGGATTAGATTGATTGACAACATGTTTTGCGTGAATACTTGGATGTATTTGAATGAATAATGTATATCGAATGAATATTAGATGGGTGGGGGAAATTTTGGAAATTATTGTAAGTATGGTACTTATTTATTAAATTTGACTTGCGTGTCCAGCCTTTCACATCCTTATCTCTTTGTATTTCTCTTCTCACCAATTCCCCTCAATGCAAATGAGGTTTCCTTTAGTATTATGTAATTGGGTAGAAGTATGTAAAGTGCTAGAGGGAGAGAGGAAAAAGAGTGATTTGTTCTAGGAATAAATTGTATTATATATCCATCCGCATATCATTATTAATTTATATTCGCCTTATTATGCTTTTAGAATGCATGTTTAAGGGTGTATGATGAGACCTAATCAAAGATAATATATTGGTTGCCAATTTACGCGAAAAAACCCTCACTTTAATATTAAGCGTTTTCCTTCCACTGAGTGGTTCTCTCTCAAGATCCAAGATTGGCATTGGTTTGTTAGCCAAAGTCAAGATCATTGTCTATCGCGGATGTGTTTGAACCACGAAAGCTTTGTTATATATCGCATGTCTTGGGCAGTTGTGACTTGTTGGCCAAAGTCAAGGTCACTTCTGTACATCGACGTGGATTACGAAGCTTTCCCACTGTCAATGGGTCGCGCTTAACTGGAATCATTAAGCTTGTTGAGCCAAAGCCAAGGCTTAGTTGATTCAAAGGAAAAAGTTAGGAAATATATATTGGATATATATCTTGGACTTAGAGGTCCACCTACCAGATTTAGGAATTGGATGGGATCCAATTGATCTTAGAGATCTACCTAGTTAAGTTTCATACAGCTTGTTGGCCAAAGTCAAGGCTGTGTGTTATTTAATGGGATCCTAGCCCACTAGGAAACTGGGTTTCCCGAGTACTCTACAGAGGGTTAGAGGCTTGCTGAAAAATAGTGGGAGGCCATTATTAAATTTGCAATTTCGTTTAATACTTACTTACACAAGCTCTTTTATTTTATTTATCATTGTTATAAATATATTAGTTGGATTAATATTGAATATTGCTTTCTTTGAACAGTTAGACTGTACAAGACGCTACTCTACTTGTAGTGGGTTATATAGTTGGACTATAGTAACCATTGCATTTTGAGTGTACCTGAAATCATTGTTTGGATAGTTGGACTATTGCAATCAAGATGGCTGGAAAGATTAGCATTATGGACATCATCATGGGCGATAATGTCTTTAACGGCTCCAATTTTTTAGATTGGGAGATGAATCTCAAGATAGTCCTGGGAGCCGAGAAGTTACTCTATGTCATAGAGAAACCTCTCAGGCCTGAGCCCGGAGTTGAGCAACATAATAGAGAATGAGCTTTGGAAGACTCATCTTGATGATAACTTTAGTGCTCATTCCTTCATGCTTGCCGCAATGACTCCTCAATTTCATCATTAGAACAAAGGATTGGATCCTTATAGTATGATGTTGAAATTGAAGGATCTTCACAAGTCTAATCCTAGATCTCAGAAGCATGAGTTGCGAAAGAAGCTCTTTCGCTCGCGTATGTCAGAGGGTACATCTGTCGAGCACTATGTATCGTAGATGATTGCTGACATCAAACAGCTAGGTCAGCTGGGTAGAACTTCGAGGCTGAGACTTCCATAGATTTAATCTTACAGTCTCTGCCCGAATGCTGGGGCGGGTTCGTCATGAACTATAACATGATGAACCAAGAAAAGACTCTTGGAGAGTTAATGGAGATTTTGAAAGAAGTAGAGCCAGAGCTTCTGAAGGGCAAGAAGCGCAAGGCGCACCTTACTTCGACATCCTAGAAGGTCAAGGCTTGGCCGAAGGCTTCTAGGGGTGTGAAGGAAAGGAAGAAATAGGGCAAGGCTAAATCATCACAGTCTTCTGGAAGACTAAAGACATATCACAAGACGTCCGCCTACATTGTAGCAAATAGGGTCACTAGAAGCGTGACTACTGTGTGTACAAGGCGGAGTTAAGGAAGTGAAGACGGGCAAGACTCCGACTTCAGATATGTTTGTTATAAACATGTACACTACTGGTTTTAAAAATTGGATTTTTGATTCTGGATGTGGTACCCACATATGTACTGGTGTGCAGGATCTACTAGATCGGAAATGGGACGAGAGTCGATGTTTTGGCCATTGGGACCTATTTCTTATATCTGCCATTGGGGCATGTAATTACATTAGGTGACTGTTATTTTGTACCTAGTTCAACTATGAACATCATCTCTGCATCTTATTTAACCCGTTGCAGTAGATGTTAATAATGGTCTTTATATTTTGAATATAAATGAATCTCAAACATATAACATGACAAACAAAAGCTCAAACTGAGTAAATCAGATGAGACTAATTTGTGGCATTGTTGTCTGAGACACATTGACAAGACTCATATATCCACACTTTCAAAGAGTTGATACTTGAATGAATTTGATCCTAATTCATGATGTCTGCGAATCCTATTTATTAGGCAAATTACCTAAAACACCTTTTAGCGGTAAGAGTGTACGTGCCACTGAGCTGTTAGCCCTCGTTCATAGTGACGTATGTGGGCCTATTTCTAACCAGACTAGAGGTGGATATGAATACTTCGTAACCTTTACGTATGTTACATCACATTATGGTTATGTGTATCTTATGAAACACAAGTCGGAAACTTTTGAGAAATTCAAAGAGTTTCGACACGAAGTAGAAAAACAGACCAGTAAAATTATTAAAACATTACGGTCGGACCATGATGGAGAATACTTAAGCAATGAGTTTCTTGATTACTTGAAAGAGTATGGTATTATTTCACAGTGGACTCCTCCCGGAACACCTTAATTGAAAGGTGTGTCCGAACGGAAAAACCGAACTTTGTTGGACATGGTAAGGTTAATGATGAGTCATACTAGGCTACCAATTTTCTTCACGGGATAAGCATTGAACAATGCAATACTTATTTTGAATAATGTTTCGTCAAAGTCTGTTGAGAGACTCCATATGAAATATGGACAGGAAAGAAATCGGGTTTCTCATTCCTGAAGATTTGGGATGCTAGGCATATATTAAAGTTTGGATGGTACCAAACTAGAACCCAAATCGAATAAGTGCCTATTTGTAATTGGTTATCCTAGGGAAACCAAAAGATATTATTTCCACAACCCATAAGAGAACAAAATATTTGTTGCTCTCCATGCGGTTTTCCTTAAAGGAATTCCTAAATGCAGTGGTAAGTGGGAGGAAAGTAGAACTCGATGAAAATTGGAGTGATACTGTTCCTGACACCGATCCCCTCACGGAACATGAACAGTTCATCAGGGATGAGGCTATTCCATAATCTTCTAATACACAAGAACTGCGTAGGTCGGAGAGATTCATAAAACAACCTAAGAGGTATGGGTTTCTGATCTCACCTTATGTAGACATTAATCTTATTGAGGATTCAGGAGTGGTAAATCTATCACTATTTCCTACTCATTTAACCTAATATTTTGTATAGTTTCTTGGGTTTTGTGAATATTTTGATGTGTTTTGTGTTATTTTGTAGATAAAAACAGTGAAAATTGGAAAAAAGATATTTTCATAATTTTGGGTGCGTCGCGACGCCCAAACCCTTGGCGTCGTGATGCTTAACGTGCGCTGAGTCCTTGCTAACGTCCACCTGGTCCACGTGTCAGAATCTGAAAAGTTGACTTTGCTAACGTGCGCCGTGCCATGTGTCACCATCACAGAAGATCTGCTAACGTGCGCCTGCCACGTGTCATCATCCTAATATGCCGACAATTATCATCTACGCTAAAATGCACCTACCACGTGTCAAAATCTCAGCGGATCACACTAAAATGCGCCTGGACACGTGTCGCCATCATATGTTGCCGACATTAAAAAGTCAACTTCCGACATAACAGTGCCACGTGTCACGATCTCGTGAAGCCAAGTTTTGCCTATAAATTCGGCTTTTGGTCACTTCATTTGGTGTGCTTTCCTTGGGAGTTTTTCCCTGTTTTTAAAGGATTGCATCTAATTTTTGCAAAAATAAATAATATTTAATTTATGTATTTTAATTTTCAGTAGTAATAATAGTTCTTATTCTTCTTCTTCTCTTTTCTTTTATGTTTTGTAGTTAAATTTCTACTGGGGTAAAGGTGAAGCTTTTTACTTTTATAATTTAGATTAATCTCCCTTAGTTATAATATATAAATTATTTAAAAACTGACTTAATAAGGATATCGCTATATTGGTCGGTTGGTAATTATTTTTAAACTGGTTTTAACCTGACCTAATGAGGATACCACCTGGTTGGTCGGTTGATATTTAATTATTAATTTGATTTAATCAGGATACTGCCTATATGGCTGGTTGGTAAATATCACACGTATTTATATATTATAATAAGGGAGATTTCTAAATTATAAATAGTAATGGTAGATTAATCTTACTTTAATTATAATATGGAAATTGTGATTTAATAATATGGATTAAAAGTTGATTCCGCCTTAATGGCTGGTTTTAATTATGTAACATAATGTGACACCGCCTATATGGCTGGTCTTTATGTGACAGATAATTACCGCACATATGGCTGGTTTATGGATAAATAATAAGACCACCTTTATGGCTGGTTCAAATTAATTAGATAATACTGGCAATTTCCATATTATAATAATTTGAGATTTTAGGTTTCAGCCTTAGATTCAATAGCTCACGATCTTCCTTGAGGATAAATAGCCCTTTAATAGATTTCCTTAGAGGATAGACATATACCTGTCGGGTGGGGGTAGCCACATTGGGAATTTATTCTTAATGAATCAAGGTAATTTTGTTGACATAGGAATATTTTTCAATTGGGTTATACTTGATATATGCGTCTGACCATCGGAAGAGGCTTTTGCATATCATCGTGTTCCAGGTTAACAAATTAATTTATTACACATAAATAAGAGAATCAATTCATCTTTATAATAATATTGTGTGGAGTCACGACCATAGATCCTTGAGTCTTTTCTTTTATTTTCCTTAGTATTTTCTTTTGAGTCTGTTTTTTATTTTATTTTGCAAAAACCACATTCAACCAACCAAAAGCAATCAATTCTCTTCTTCCTATAATTAGATACATGTAAATAAATAGTATCAATAATTAATAACAACAGTAGGAATTAATACCTCGTGGGATCGATATTTTTATACTATTTGAACGATACGTACGCTTGCGTTATACGTGTGTGTTTACGCCGGTAAAGTTTTTGGCGCCGTTGTCGGGGACTTATTTTTCTTTAGTTATTAATTTTGAAGCTATCTAATTTACTTGTATCTAATTTTCTTTTATCTGTATTTTTTATTTCCTTATTTTATTTTTTAGGTGATTGAAAAATGGAACATTATTGGGAGATTGAAAGATTACGAGCTTTACAAGAAGATACACCCCACATCTGGGAGTAACAATCCGATTTTCTGAACCTGTTGTCCAGCCCAAAAATTATCACTGGATGCCAGAACCAAGCAATGCTACATTTGCTCAACAGAACGCAATGTGGAGATGTGACATATGTAATGGTAACCACCCAAGCGATTATTGCGAGTACAACTACAATCCAGGGTGGCAGAGCTATCAAAATCATTCAAGGTACGAAGAGACATCACATTTTCCACCTTATCCATCATCTACCTACGATCTTCATCAACAATCAGAACCATCAGAAGAAGATCAGATGATTGACACGCTCAAAGATTGGTTCAAGAAATGAGACGAAGAGTTGGATACGATGCTTGAAACATACCAGAATCAACTCGAAAGTATTCAGAGACAATCAGCATCCATTCAGAATATGACAGATCAAATGAGACTATTAACTGAAAACAAGAGCTACATATCTCAAGAACCATTTTCAGATGACACTGATGAAGCCTTCGAGTACCAATCATTTCACAATGACACCTTAACAGAGGAGGAGGCTGAGTAGTATCAACAACCAGAGGTATCAGTTCAGGAGCCCGAACCAGCAAAGTCTCTATTTGATTTTTATTATTCAAATTCTAACTCTGACGAGGACAAAAAAGCTGAGCTGTTTGTACCAATTACACCAACAAAGGAGGATCAAACTTTCAATCCTCAAAATGAAGATCTTGGAGCATGCTTTGCAACAATGTTTGAAGAAGATCTTCCTGAACCATCCATTCCAGTCATATCAGAGGATGAAGACCTAAAATCTGACATTTCTTTACATCCTCAGGTTGACAATTTTGAAGCATGTATTTCACAGATGACAGATGAAGAGCTGAATGCAGAAATTTTCAAATACATTTGTGAAGAAAACGTGGAGCAAGAAGCAGAGCAAATGGAGGAGTAATTGTCAGACCAAATTGAAAATCCAGAGCTTTCAGGAGAAACATCATTGTTTTGGGGAGTAAAATTTAGAGAAATCACCTAGAAGCTTGACAGAATGAAACTTCCATTCCAAGTCAAGCACCATACAAGACCTCCTGATTTTCTTTCTTTCTTTTCAGGAACCACTGGAGCAACAAAGGTTAAAAAGGTGGCACAAGGACTGAATGAGACAAAATATTTTTTGCCACTTTACCGTTGGAAGAGACCTTTCAAAAGAAACGCTCATGGGATTGTCTTTAATCAGACATCCAAAACGACGCTGAAACCTCATTGACAGATGGATTTCAGTCCCGTCTGGCTGAAGACGGAAAATTTAGCGCTAGTAGGGAGGCAACCTATGCAATTTGTTGTAATTTTTGTTTCATATTTTGTGTATACATGTTGTAGAGTTCTTAATTTTGTGTGTTATTTTTGTAGGGAAAAGCACAAACGGAGCATTTTAAGACAGAAGGAAAACATGAATGATGTTTTGCAATCAGGAAGAAAAGAGCTAATTCATTTGTGATGGCTGAGTAAAGAATTAATTCTTGAGACGCATCCTAATGAATTTATATTAAGCGAGTGGCGTATTGCGTACACAATTCTGTTGCCTTAATTAATTGCTTTGATTCGCTTTTCTGTTGTAATTATCTTTATTTTCGTAGACATGATCCAGACTTTTTGACCTTTCACGATTTCTTTTGTTTTGTTTAGCTAACAAACGTCCTATGGAAGATACTAGTGCTATTATTACTCACCCTTTTCAGGTACTATAAATTTAGCCCGTCATTGCACCTTTGGAGGCATCCAGATTTGAGAAAGAAATACATAAAAAATGGTAGCCACTTCATGAAGACGAGTTGAAAACATTTGTGTGTTTTGTGGTAGTAGTGTTGGTGTTAAGCCACAATACGTAGAAGCAGCACAGGAATTGGGTCTAGTCTTAGCTGCAAGGAATATGCACTTAATATATGGCGGAGGAAATCTTGGACTTATGGGGATCGTTTCAAAGGCTGTACAGGAAAGAGACAGTCACGTTTTGGGAATCATCCCAAAACCCTTGGCAGAGGAAAATCTTATTGAGCCATCAAACAGAGAGGAACTGATCGTGCCAGGTATGTCCGAGCGATTGGTAGAAATGATTAACCGTGCTGATGCTTTTATCGCTTTGCCAGGTGGCTTGGGATGTTTAACGTTGATGGATTTTATGATTTTCTTTGTGTGTTTCTTGATGATGCCCGGAGAAATGGGTTCGTGTCAAAATCTTTGAAAGAACTCCTCTTTACAGCCAGAACTGCTCCGGATCTAATAGACCAACTCATAGCCTATGAACCACAAGTTGACCCTATCCTTTCAAAGATAAATTGGTCCAAGAATGATAATGGTAAGAGGCGTAGGATTAATCTGGATCTTAACCTTTAATTTCCTATAGATTTTCAGTTAACCAGGTACGACCTTCTTAACTCTCATTTTACTGTTTAAGATATTGGGGACAATGTCTCATTTTGGTTTGGGGAGGGAATTAGTTGATCTGTACCTTGTTTTTAGTTTGTGTGTTATTTTTATTTTTAGTCCAAAATTTTTCGAAAAATACAAAAAAAAATTGAATTTTTTTCAAAAATTACAAAAATATTTTGCGTTTTTATAGTTTTATTTTGACTAAAAAGGTGAAATTGGTAAGAGATATCTTAGTAAGGATTTTTCACTCCTGAGATGTATCTCAAACCATTTTTGAAACAAGTTAATTTTGGTTTATTTCATTTTGAATTATTTAATTTGTAAATTCTCCATAAAATTGACTAAAATGGATCTTCATATGCTCAATTGACAGGTATTATCAACATACATAGAAACATACAGACATGAGCTAAAATTGAAAAGTTTGTAATATTCAGTGCTCTCGTTTAATTGGAGGAAGCATCTCAAAAAGCAATGGAGTAAAAAAAAAATCTGAGATCCGAGTTATTAAGTCTTTAAGGGTGTTTTAACACCTAATGCCCTAAAAGCCAACTGGTTTGGGAGTCACTGGCCCAAAGCTCGCTACATGGATCAAAGATGCTGCAAAAATATATATATCTGAAGTCTGAGCAATTAAGTCCGTAGGGGTGTCTTAACACCTGGTGCCCTAAAGCCAACTGGTTTGGGAGCCACCGACCCAACACTCGCTACATAGACGGAAGGTATTGTATATAAATAAAAAACAGAGAAAAATCAAAGAAAAAATCTGAAAAATCCGAAAAATTATTCCATTGCTGCAAAAAGGTGTGAATTCCGATAAAACTTTAGGACAAAAATATTACTCTCTTATCAACTGCACTTATGACTGTTGTGGGTAAAAATGAGTTAATTAATATTTTGTTGGCTGTGTATATGGAGAATTGTAAATATAATCGGAGAATTTACCTATTCGGTAATTTAGAAAGAAATAAAACAACTAGTAACTTGGAGTAGAAGTTTCACCTGATTAGTCACTAACATCTTTATTCTCCTTTCGCTTGTCTTTTTTCTTTTGTTTGCATTAGTTTTACTTTCTTTTTACTTTTGTAAAATGTTTGCGGGTATCATTGTTGTAAACCCTCACGAGACTACAACTCGTCCACTAGGGACACCTAGGGATTTAAAGGCTTGTTACATACGCTAAATGAAACCGTGATCCCTACGAAAGTGGCTTAGTTTAATTTTATTATGTTATTTTATTTTTTGTTTTGCTCGAGGACTAGCAAAATGTTAGGTTTGTGGGTGTGATGAGTGGTAAATCTATCACTATTTCCCACTCATTTAACCTAATATTTTGTATAGTTTCTTGAGTTTTGTGAATATTTTGATGTGTTTTGTGTTATTTTATAGATAAATAAAGTTCCAGGACATTCTGGAGGTGATTTGGACCAAAACAATGAAAATTGGAAAAAGGGCATTTTCGTAATTTTGGACGCGTCGCGACGCCCAAACCCTTGACGTCGCGACACCTAACATGCGCCGAGTCCTTGCTAACGTACGCCTGGTCCACGTGTCAGAATCTGAAAAGTTAACTTTGCTAACATGTTTTGTGCCACGTGTTACCATCACAGAAGATCTGCTAACGTGTGTCTGCCACGTGTCATCATCCTAAAATGCCGACAATCATCATCTACGCTAAAATGCACATACCTGACCGGCGTAAACACACACGTATAACGCAAGCGCACGTATCGTTCAAGTAGTATAAAAATATCGATCCCACGAGGACTTAATTCCTACTGTTGTTATTAATTATTGAATCTATTTAATTACAAATATCTAATTAAAGGGGAGAATGGAATTGATTGCTTGATTGATTTGGTTGATTGAAGATTTGCTAAATAAATAAATAAAAAGATAAAAGAAAATACTAAGGAAAATAACAGATAAAAAGATATAAGGTTGTGATTTCTTTTAAGTATCATTTAAAAGATGAAGTGATTATTTTATGTTTGTGTAATAAATCAGTTTACTAACCTGGAACACTAAATTATGTAAAAGCCTCTTCCGATGGTCAACTACAAATACCCAGTATAACCCAATTGAACCATATTCCTATGTCAACCACATTACCTGGATTCATTAAATCTAAGTTCCAATTATGGCTACCCCCGCCCGACAGGTATATTCCTATCCTGTAAGGAAATCTATTAAAGGGTTATCTATCCTCAAGGAAGATCGTGGGCTATTAAGTCTAAGGCTAAAACCTAAAATCCCTATGTCTAGTTCATTTTAGATTTACCATTTCAATCTTATTGGTGATCAGACAATAAGAAGCATTAAGCTTAAGACTTAATAAGTAAACTTATTAATTACCCAAACTATAAAATAATCTCTTATAAACTATTGATATTAAAAGTCATCACAACCCCTAGTTAACTAACACATAACTAGGACTAGTAAAAACATAAAAATAAAAGACATAAAATAAAAATACTGAAAAGTAAAATAAAATAAAATGTTAAGGTAAAAGGAATTATTTCTACTACTACTTATTTAGATATCTCCCATTAAAATAATATAAAAACTTGTGATTAATATCAACCAGCCATAAAGGCGGAACCAAAATAACCAGCCATAAAGGCGGAACCAAAATAACCAGCCATAAAGGCGGAACCAAAATAACCAGCCATAAAGGCGGAATATATGTTTTATTATTCACCGACCAATCTGGCGGTATCCTGATTAAGTCCAATTTAAATAGTAAATATATTATTTTAAGGGAGATTAATCTAAATAGTAATAGTAAAAGAAATTACCTTTCACCCGAACATAAAGAAATTACCGCATCACGGTAAATAGTAAAAACTGTAAAAAGTAAAAAGTAAATAGTAAAAACTGTAAAAGAAAGTAAAAAGTAAAAATTAAATTACTATTATTACAAAAAGTAATTAAAATTATTTACAAAACTTAAAAAAGTAAAAACTAAAGACTTTTAGAGAGAGAAACTCTCTCTTTAGAAGGAGTTGAAGAGAGAGGATGGGATACAAATTTCTGAAATCGGGTTCTGAATTTATAGGCTTCAATGGGGTGCGCGCGTCGCGCCGCGCGGCCAGCGTCGCGACGCGCGCTACAGTGACACGTGTCACTTGCTGGTTCGTTGACTCAGATCTGATCCGCTGACGTGGCACTGTTCATGACGTCATCGCTTACGTCATGCTGACGTGTCAACTGTTCATGACGTCATTGCTTGCGTCATGGTGATGAGGTGGAAGGTGACGTGGCGACACGTGGGGCGGCGGCCGTCCGACGAATGAGATGTTGACACGTGGCGCGCTGTGATTGGCTGATGATGACGTGGCACGTTGACTCGGTTGACTTGCTGACGTGGCTGCTGATGTGGACGATGATGTGGCGACACGTGCATGACACGTGAGGCGGTGGCCGTCCAAGCAATGAGATCTTGACACGTGGCACGGCGCACGTTAGCATCTCCGTTGTGATGGTGACACGTGGCAGGCGCATGTTAGCAAAGTCAACTTTTCTCAGATTCTGATTTTGTGGACCCAGCGTATTTTAGCAATTTCGGCGCAGGCTGGGCGTCGCGGCGCGCAAGGCTCCAGAGTCGCGACGCGCAGAAGAAGGAATTTTTCCTGTTGACACATTTTTGACCGGTTTTGTCCCAAATTGCCTCCAGTGCTGTCCAAACTATATTTATCTGCAAAATAACAACAAAACACATCAAAACGTTCATAAAACTCGAGAAATAATACAAAACATTAGGTCAAATGAGTGGGAAATAGTGGTATAAATACCACTCATCACACCCCCAAACCTAACATTTTGCTAGTCCTCGAGCAAAACAGAAAATAAAATAAAATAAACTTTAACTAAGCCACTTTCGTAGGGATCACGATTGCATTTAGCGTATGCAACAAGCCTTTAAACCCCTAGGTGTCCCTAGTGGAC